>PVKA01000849.1:0-46138 GCA_004027165.1 Ctenomys sociabilis | reverse complement strand
ATGTAAATATATGTAAGTGTTCATTCCTATTTTTTTAAATTTTTTCTTCTTCATATTATGTATGGACTTAGAGTTTAATGTCTCAATATGTTATGGAAAATACCTGTTCCGTGTTATGCCTATGATGTCTGATATTTAGACTAATAGTGTGGGTAAACTGAACTACATATGTTGCAGTGTAATAATAAACTTCTCTTCTGGAGGGTTAAAAACCTAAGTTTGCGGATCAAAAATTGGAGAAAAAGAAAGGCTGCAAGGTCAGCCAACATTTTGGCCCTAGCCTTTCAAGGTCAGTGAATACTCAAGACATAGGAGAACCTGTACTGTAACATCATGTAACTCAGTAGTACCCCAAATTTTCTGATCAAGGAGATTATCGGGCCACAGAGGAATGCAATTGATCATGTATAGTGTGCCTAAGGAGAGTCACATGGAGAGAAAACTTTCTCTCAGGCTTCCACAGAGAGCAAATTGGTCAAGCAATGGCCGTGAGTCATCCACAAGGCTGACACTGACAAAGGGTCTACAAAGTGCTATACAGGGTTGCAGGATAAGCCCTGAGGTACCTGACTGACCTTATTTGATACAAAAGTTACATTTTTTGTTATATAGGTCTTGCTTTAACTTGGTCTTAACCATCCAGCAGAAAAGTATAAAAACAGTCAACAACTTCTGTGGATAACCCACTTCTATTGTGGACTGCTGATTTGTGTTGGATTGTTTTATTTATATATCTATATCTATATATACAGAGATAGATAGATAGATATAATATTCATATATATAATAATTAACCATCGATGTTATGAAAATCTGTAACATATGTATCATTGTATGTTACCCTTTTGTGTCATTGGTTCTCTTTGTTTTTTCTATTTTTCACCCTTTGAGTTAAAATACAAATAAATAAATTTTAAAAAAAGGAAAATGGAGATGGTATGTGATACAGCACAAAAAAAGAGAAGCAGAAGCAGAAGCAGAAGTGGAAGAAGCAGAAGGAGAAGAAGAAGAAGCAGAGGAAGAAGAAGAAGAAGAAGAAGAGTAAAGGGCCTGTTGCAGGGCAGTAAGAACCTGAGAAAGAATCAGGAACCTCCATAGTTGAGGTAGCATAACAGCTGGAAAGATAAGTGCTGGAAGAGAGAGAGCAACGAGGAGGAACATGATGGAGATGATGATGGAGATGGAACAACTGGAAAGAAGAAGAAAAAGAAGACGACAGGACCAAATCCTAGTGACGGTGATGACAACGAGCCACTCCTGCTGTGTTCTTGAGCTGGCTAGTGTCAGTCACCATAACAAAGCACATGACAGTAAGACAGCACTGCAACACTGCAGCCCAGAGCAGCCAGATGGAAGTGGAGACCAAACCATCTGACTCCCAATCAATCAGCTGCACAAGGGAAGTCAGGAACACCTTGCCAGGCCAAATGGTCCAATTAGAAGCATTTGGCCATCATATGTACGTAACATTTACCCATTTGCCTCTCGAATGTCAACAAAAGTTTAAAAGAGTTTTTAAAAATAGGAATCGTTTATGTGGTGACAATAAAAATTAGTGTTGCAAATGGACTGTACTAATCATGCACACACACTCAGGGTAGGCACAAGCTGTTTAGGTGACTGTGGGGGGTTTAGGAGTTTAGGTGATGGTATGCATTAGTTTTATTATAAGACATGCACTGGTAACTTGGCTAATGAGGTAGTCAGCTATTTTGCAAGAGTCAAGAAGGAGCTAGTAAAGTATAGTTGGCATTAGTCATCCTGGATCCAAATCACAAAGGCTACAATCACAAGCCTTTGCAAGTGTTCTAGAATCAGAGACATATCTGTAAAGGTTTCTATAGTGAGTGTTCAGCAGATAGAAATGAGGAAAAGAAAGTTTCCTATCCACACAGAAATAAAATCACCCAGCCTCACTTAGCATCCCATTTTCCTTTAACATTAACCCAGATGTGAAGAGCCCTCCTTCAGGGCATCTTCTGCTCTGTCTACTGTTGCTTCATGGCAGTCCTCTCCATAGCTCAGGGGTAGAAAGCAGCCATTTGGTCATGTTCAGGGATTCCATGGGTCAAAAATTGCTTGTGTGGCAGAGATTATTGCACTCTGTTTCCTGATTTCTGGACCCTCTCCTGGGACCCCCTAATGGCTGAAGTCACTTGGCAGCTGGGGGCTAACTGTGTGCAGGTGGTCTCTTACTTCTGTGGCTGGTCCCCGCCATCACTAGGAACACTGCTGGCGCTGGCTGCCAGAGTACCTACCAGCAGCCTCTCCTTCCGCCGTGGTCATCCTGACAGCCTGCTTGCCTCAAGAAAATTGGGCTTGTCACAGGGAATTGGAGAAATGTTTGCATATTGTCCCCACAAACTGTGAGACAGTCTCTTTTCTTGACCCCAGAAGTTCTGCAGTGACATTTTCACAGTGCACTGTGTAGGCTACAAGCCCACCTAGTTCTAAGAGAAGATGAAAGCACAGCTCACCAGGCATCAGCATCATCACAGAAGAGCTTGTGGGTGAAAACAGCGTGCTGGCCATCCTCAGAAAAGGCCATCTAGCACGACCTCTGCAGTCTCTCATTCCCAGCCAGAGTTGCTTTTTCTTCTCTAAACTTTCAGTGCTCTATTTTCAAACAGATGCTTGCCAATTGTCCATCTCACATTGGAATTACCATGCATACATTTCATCTTTGTCTGTTCTCTGGTGTGAACTTCTAGTTTCCTGTTTGCTTTCTTCTCTTTCCCTTTTGTCTTTTGCCTCTTTGGTAGCGCACACCCTATACCAGAGCTCCTAGCACTTAGTAAGGATGCAAAGTAAAGCTTACTGAAGAAATAGAGATTGTTTCAAGCCAGGTTCAGCTATGATGGTTATATACTTAGGAGACATAACTGCTTTTGGAAAGGGGAGAGAGAACAGGAACAAAAATGAAAGAAAAGCAGAACAAAAGGGAGGGGTAAAAGCAAGAAAGAAAAAAGAAAGATGGAGAGTATGGTCATCTTAGCACCATTTTAATTGTTACATTTTTCAAGTTCTCGAAGGAAAAAAGATTCTTTTCTCCACCTTTTATGAACACCAGCTATGAAGCTGAATAGACCTGGGAGAACACACAGGAACTTCCAACAAGCCCTCCCGGGCTCGCTTCAGCAGCACATACACTAAAACTGGAACGATACAGAGAAGATTAACACGGCGTCTCGGCTGCTGCCCATGGCCTGGCTCCCTAGTCCATCTGTGTCCCTGCTTCCCCAGAGGTCCACTTCACACCTCTCTCCTCAGCCACCAGCCTCTTTCCCTACACCCCATTTCCCTTCATGCTCGTTCCTCGCTTCTCTAACAGAGCAAAACAATTCAAAGGGTGGACTCGTAGACCCTGTATCCAGCCAAGCGCCCAGGCCTTCTGCTTTTCCGTGCTGCGGCCTCCCGTGCCCTTCCTGACACTGATGCTTCTGCCCAAATTCTCATTCCCTGTGCATGTGCCAATCACCCTGTCCCCTACACCAACCGTTCCCCCAGCATATGAATACGCTGTTTGCTCTTCTTCCTTAAAGACAGTTCTCGTACCTGCACCACCCATCCTTTCCCACCTTTATTAAAGAAATTACTGAAAGGAGTTGCTTGTGCTCACACATTGCTCTCATTCTTTTCCACATTCTACCCTAATCCCATTCCCATGAGGTCCCCCCCTTGCACTGTGCCAAAGCTACTATCAGTGTCGTCTTCTACAATCTGTACTAAATCCATTTGATAATCCTCTGTCCCCATAACATTCAGTCCAGCAGCCAAACTTGACGGCATCTGCTTCTCTATTGTACGTTTTTTATTTTGCTTCCAAAAACATTGTACATGCCCAACCATACTATTTTCCATTTTCCTCATCTTTTCCCTCTCGATATTGGGGTGGCCCGGGCAAGGATCATGACCTAGGCTCTACCTACCACTGCTACTTTTATAAAGGTATTATGCTTGTAGTTTTATGTTTTATTTCATTATTATTTTAGTATATGTGGTACAGGGTCTTACTACACAGCTCAGATTCATAGTACTCCTCCTGTTTGCAGCCTCCCCAGTGCTGGGATTACAGGCGTGTGCACCACACCCAGACTTGGTCATGGCTCAGTGTGCCCCAGGGGTAGGGCTGGTGTGGCAAATGGTGGGGGGACCAACCCAGTCCCTGAGCTTTCCTGAACAGGCACTTAGTCAGTGGAACTACCTCACTGGCCCTTTTGCTTGCAGTCTTAAATACCCTCCATATTCAGACAACTTTCATAATATATCTCTAAACAAAGCTACCTTCCAAGCTTCAGGCTCAGCATCTCTGCATTAGATGTCTAATGGATACCCCATCCTTTTTTTTTTTTTTTTTTTTTTTGGTGGAACCGGGGATTGAACTCAGGCCATTGCGCTTGCCAGGGAAGTGCTTATTCCACTGAGCCATCTCCCCGGCCCAGATACCCCATCCTTCCCATGCCCAACATTCAGCTTTCAATACTTCTCTGACTGGTTTGCAGAACCATTCATCAAATTACTGACACCCAAACTATGAAATCAGTCTTGAGTTCTATTTATATCACACATTCATTACATAAAGAAATTTTGCATTCAGACTGAGCGTTTTTCTCCGCTATTCCCAGTGGCCATCGTATATCTCCTTATTGGAATTTCCTCCTACAATTTCCTCTTTCTCTCTCCCTCTCCTATGGTCTGATTTTCAATAGAATAACCAAAATGATTCATTGAAATATCAGCTACTTCATGTTTTCCTTCTGCTTAAAGGCCTGCAATGACTCTCTGTCTCCATTAAAGGCAAAAACAGGCTTTTAACAATGATCAACAAGTTATTACATGATTTGACTCTGTTACTCTGTGACTTCATCTTTTATGGGTCTCCTCCTCCTTCACTATCCTTGCGCTGTTTTCAAATATTCCAGGCATGACCCCACAGGAAGACCTTTGCCTTGACTCATCTCCTTTGTGGACTGTTCTTTCTCAAATATCCAAATGGCTCATCAGCTGCAGGCCTTCATTCAAGTGCCACCTTCTCAGAGAGTCTGTGCCGTATACTCTACTAAAGCTGCAGTGCCCAGCAACCCCAGTATCCCTAAGCCTTCAGTTACAGTTTGCATCTAGATGTCCACCAAGCATCTCATGCACCCACAGGCAGGGCTTGTGGAAGATCACTGGACCATGGAGGCTGGTGGCTGACTTGCTGCTACAATGTGGAGTCTGGTCTGAAGAGGTGGATCATGGGAAGTATGACCTGGAGGAATATATCTCCTGTCTCATTTTTCCCTGTTATGCTTTGTGTTTGGGTGTCCCCCCCAAAGCCTCCTGTAGTCATGGGAGTAGCTGGATCAGAGGCAGCTGAATCTAGAGTTTGTGACTGATTCACTGTGTGCTGCTAGTTGCAAGAGTGCTGGAATTAAGGCTGGGCGACTGCTGGATCCATGCACTGACCGCACAGGTACCATCCCAGTCCCAGCAGTCTGTGTAGGGTACAGAAAGATTCCCGCTTCTCCCTTTTTTGCTTTTGGTTGTTGCTTTCCTGTCTCATACCACCATGAACTGTTGGTCCTCCGCCGTGTGTCACCCAGCCTTAGAGCCAGCCAATTGCGGACTGAAACTTTACAAACCGCACTAAATAAATTCCCTCTGTTAACTGTTGGGCGTCAGCTATTTCATCTCAGCAGTGAGAGAAAAGTAACTCAGACTTTCTCTTCAGTCTGCTTCCTGACTACACTGTCAAGAGCAGCTTTTCCTCTGTTACCCACCTCTGACAAGCTAATCTGCCTTGGAAGCCAGTACAGATCATGGATTTAAAACATGGATCATGGATCTCCTTTTAGTTGTGGCTGTCACGTACCATATCCCAGTGACAAGGAAAGAGACTTACACTGCTCTCTGCTACTTTTCATGTCCTATTCTCCTCTTGGCTTTGCTGCTCTACAAATTCTTAATATATCTGTTTATTGTCCATAATGCTTTTCATAATAGTTCTCTACCACTTCCTGCTAGGGAGTCAGTCTCACAAGATGAAGGACCTTTTTCTGTTCATAGATCTCTCCTAAGCACATTGAATAGTGCTTGTTATGCTTCTTACATGGCTGATACTAAATGAATAGTTTTGAATGAATAAGTAATACTGTGAAGACAAGAACCAGGCAGAAATTGAATAGAGGTGAATTTACAGAGTAATTTGAGGAACATTACAGGCTTTTATTCCCAAATAATTTTCCTACCTCAATATAAGACCATCATTCTCCCACTGTTTTATTCTCCAACTGTGGGAGACTGCCCTGTTGATGGTGTCCAGAGCAGTGTGGGCTGTAAAAAGTTAGCCCCACACTTGCTTATTTTGAGTGGTGAGCAAGGCACTACAGATGACAGTCAACATTTTCTCTCCACCAGTCCCACAGCAGAGGGGCTGGGGAGAAGGCTCAATAGAATAAGTGCTTGCCTAGCAAGCACAAGGGCCTGAGTTCAATCCCCTATTCTGAAAAAAAAAAAAAAAAAAAAAAAACACCACAGCAGAGACCAGAGATGCGATCTGTGAGGCTCTGCTGGGCTCTGATGTGAGACAATACATCAGATGGAGAAAAGTGACTCTCCCCAAATTCCTTTCCTGGAATTGTAGTTTATTTTACTTGAAAAATGTGTTAGTCATTAACCATGACCTACTCCTGGACTCTGCTGTGCTTGTGCAAGAATGTTTTCTTTCCTCCTTTACAAGCCCTGCCTGTATCAGCTTCTTCTCCCTACCAACACGTAGCCTCCTCGCCCCTTCTGTAAATTGTACTACCAATAAATACTGTAGGTCTGTTTTGGGGTCTACTCAAAACTGGCCACTGGCCACCCCTGTTCCACATTTTACTTTTATCTTGAGCTCTTATCTTGAGCTTTTTCATTGTAGGGTATCTGAAAGATCCAAGTCCCACCTTTAGACTTGGTGATTGTTGGTACTTTATGGTGAAGTCAGATTGTTAAAACAATTTACACTGAAATGGTGGTAGGATCTGAGAGAGGAGTTGTGTTGCAGTTGGAGAAGAGGTAACAAAGGTGAGAGGCAGAGTAATGGAGCAGAACAGCACTTGGGTCTTGGAAAGGTTACATAATTTTCATTTCCTCATTTGAAAAGTTAAAAGGATGGGTTATGATCACTATGTTTCAACTATGTAATGAAGGTTCAAAGTCAGACTCTTACATTTGAATTCCTTTTTTCACCCAGTAGCTTTCTACTGTCCCCTCTACCCTGGTGGGAATGATGAAAACTACCAGAGCCTAGCTGGGACTGTGGTACACATCTGTAATCTTGTCATTCTGGGAGACTGAGGCAGGAGGAGCACACTCAAGACCAGCCTGGGCAACTTGGTGACTTCAGGGGACCCTGACTTAAATAAAAATAAAAAAGGGCTAAATGCAAAGGCCCTATGTTTGATCCCTAAAATGGAAGGAAGGAAGGAAGGAAGGAAGGAAGGAAGGAAGGAAGGAAGGAAGGAAGGAAGGAAGATATGAAGATAGGAAGGAAGGGAGGAAAAGAAGAAAGGGTTAGGAAATACCAGAGAATGATCAGGAAACAGATTTAAAGGGGCACAGACACTAACACTTCCTTTCTAGAGCCAGTCTCTGTAATGCAAATAGAGCTGTGACAAACATAGATTCTCCCATTTAAAAATAAATGCTAGTGTTCCAAAAAGGACTTGTAATAAAAGAGCCAAGATGTTATCTTTTCGTCCATTATCTCTGGCCATCATGAAAACCTGGAAGGAAACAGGTCTCAACAGAGATTTGTTTCAGACTCTGGGAAAATGATCGTGGTACAAAACCATAGCAGTAAGGCAAAGCCGACCCAAAGGCAGGACTGCCCAGTACTCCCGGGTTCTCTTCACATTCACAGGAAACCAAGCCATGTGTCCACACCCACACTGCACAGAGAAAACAAGTCAGTTCAGCAGGGTTTTCATTCAGCTCTCATTTGCTTTATGTGTACTAAGGCCTGACGCAGCCACTGACCAGCCAATACTTCTCTACAGTTTCCTCAACCTTTCCATAGACTGCTTCACTTCCACAGTGGTTGCAAATAAACCTTTCCCACAACCACACTCTTCCTCGTCTTCTCTTATCCACTCTTCCTTCCTTCTTCCCAGCTCCCCACCTTTGGTTCATTTCTCTAACTGTTCAAGGATGAAAATAAAAAGGAATATTCAGAAGAAGTTGTATATGAACCACATAAAATTGTTGACATTCAGTCTTTTTTGCCTAGGATATCACAATTTTATTTGATTTAAACTGGTATCGGAAAGGGAGGCACGAATTGCTTCCCCTGGCCCTTGGGAAGAACTGCACCTGTATTTGTGGACTGCGGGCTCATCCCACAAGTAGCCCTCACCCCCACATGGGCACAGAAGCCACTTCCAAGTCTGTGCTGCAGCTGGCCATCTGCACATGAGGAAACACTTCAAAGTGAGCTTTTAGGTGGGCAGGGGAGATGCAGAATTCTCAGAGATACCAGTGATGCTCCAAAGCCAAAGGGTGGGGGCTTTTCTCAAAGTCTTTATGTTTTGATCATCTTTAAACTGAATCAACTAAGAGGCAGCACCCTTCTAGCAGCTATTGCCACGCCTCCCAGGGAGAGTCAGCTGGTGTCTCTATGGGCAAACAGCAGCCCATTTCAAAGTGCTACTTTAACCCATCCGTGAAGGTATAAAATAGCAAGTTCTCCTTACCTACTCTCAGTAACTGATCTCCTTCCCTATATAAATACTTTCAAGAATTTCTCAAATAGTTAACCCAGAAAAATATTTTATGCTTTTTACTTACATTTATGTTTATGCTTTTTAAATTTTTCACAAATGAAAACTTAACATATTAGGACTGGTCAAATAGCTCAGCGGACTAAAGCACCTCTAAGGTGGGTGCAGGGGCCAGGAGTTCGATCCCGGCCTGCTGTGCAGCCCTGTCCCGGGTTGCACTGAGACGCTGATTGAGACTGGGCATGGTGGTGCATGCCTGTAATCCCAGCACTTGGGCAGCTGTAAGCAGGAGGATCACTACGACAATCTACATAGTGAGACCCTGTAGACCCTGTACTAAATACATTAAAAAATATATATATATATATTGGGTTGGTTTTTTTTTTTGTTTTTTTTTTTGCTTTTCATTTATTTAGTTCACTTTTTAGTTTTAGCCAGGATTTTTCTATGTAGTGCAGGCTGGCCTTGAGGCCACAGTCAGCTGGCACTAAGGAAGGATGTCCCGCAGGGGCCCATGGCAGACAGAGCTGGGAAGAGCTACTCCTGGGTGGCTGGTAGCAGGGAAGCAGAGAGAGCATGAAAGGAGAAACTAAGGAGCATGACAAGCCCTTTCAACCCACACCCAGCGGCCCATCTCTGACCAAACCCAGCCCTCCAGCAGCAGGAAAACTCTTCTGCCTCTGCTGAGGCCCTGTCATCTCCCCTGAGGGAGCAGCTGTAAGCACAGGAAGGTTAGGGGCATCCAGATGGAAGTGTGACAAAGCTCTACCTGAAGTCTTCCCATTGTACAGAGCATTCCAAAGTGACCTTACAGAGCTTAGCAGTCAGAAAGGCCAAACAGACCTCAGGAGTCCTGTCACAAGAGTGCTAACAGCCCAGAAGAAAACCTCATTGCACAGATAGGTCCCTAAAATTTTAAAAACAGTCCCTTTTGAACAGTATTTTAGTTTCAGTTCTTTGCTATTAAAAATGTTGGTACAAACAGTAATATCCTTGGCTCAGGCATGCGCTCCTTCTGAGGGAAACTGCTCCACTGCAGGATGTTCATTTCTAGAAAATTTGTCTTTGAATTAATCCAGTATTCAATATCATTTGAGTTTAAACTTAAAGTATCATTGATAGGGCCAGCCAAATAGCTCAGTGGATTAAAGCTTATGCCAATAGCCACAGGGTCTAGGGGTTCGATTCCTGGGCCTGGCGTGCCTGGCATGACACATGCCTGTAATCCGAGTTCTTGGGAGGCTGTAAACAGAAGGATCACTACAAGTCTGATCTAGTAATGCAACCCTAAACAGCCTGTAGACCCTTCCCTAAAAGAAAGAAAAAAGTATTAGTGATAATTTGTAATTTGGGATTCAGATAAACAAGGATACATATAGAAAAATCTGTCTGCAAGCTGATAAAACATTTCAAGTTGAATATTTCAAAATATAACCTATCACACTTGAAAGATTTAACAAATAAAAAATATGATGAACATCAGAGGGGTGTACAGTAGCCCATTGAAAGAGAACTGGCTCAGCATACACCAGGCCCTTTTTGATCCCCAATGTGACCAACAAGAAGAAAAAAAAAGAACAAGAAAACACGAGGGTCCTGATTAAATTTGAATTTTGAGTAAGTGATAAATAATAGATAATTTATAATTATAAATTTGTTCTATGCAATGCCTAGTATAGAATAATACTTAAGGGGCATGCATGGTTAGTATGCAATTAAAATTGAACTATGTATCGCTTGTCAATCTGTTAAGCCTACTCCTCCCTTTCTTCTTCTAGCTAAAGCTACCCACTTCCTGTGACTATTTCCCACTGTTTCATTGCCAGGTGGGGTCAGTTGGGGCCACACTTAAACCATGAAATACGAATTTCAGAGAAGCCCAGAGATCCTCACTGATTTTATCACCTCATCTAGCAATTTCTACCCATCTTATAATAACTGTATGTCCAAGACAGACTGAGGAGCTTTAAAAGTGAATCACATATTCTGAATCTACCATACTGGAGAGAAATGGGATCACTGCCCAAGAAAGAAGAAGGGCTGTCTCTGCTATCTGTTACCCCAAAAAGCAGCTAGAACATCCTGTGTCAAATTCTTTGTTCCAACACAAACAGAAGTCATCAAACTAGAATTTTTTAAATTCAAATAATCTGCATGCTTCAATAATAATAATACAAAGCACAAATTTACTGGTATTGTTTTCCTTAATGTACCTATTGTACTTTTATTATTCAACACAAGCTAGAAGTTTCTGTTCTATATTTTATTTTGTATAAGTATGCCAAATTGCGGGTCTATTTTTAAACTTTTTAGTAGCCAAAGAGGCAAGCTTCCATATAACACATCATGTTGCTGCTCAATTAATTATTCATCAACTGGATCTTGTGGGCCAGGGCACAGGCAAGGGATTCATTTATTTTGACACTTTTAACTACCAGTTTGGATTGGCTGTGTCACTAATCAGCTGAATTCAACTGGCTGTTAATGAGAGTAAACACAAACAGTGTGTAGAACATAGATTTGGCTTTCATTTTAACTCATGAAAAGAAGTGATTAAGGAAGGGAAGAGTATTGAACGAAAGGGGAGACAGAAAAGTGGAGCAAAATGGGAAGAGGTGGCTGAAAGACGTAGGCAGGGAAGGCATGAATTAGTCTCGCTATTCCTTCTCTCACCAAATCCAGGTCATTTCTCCTGGCCTTGGCTTTCTAAGTAGCCCAAATAAGAAAGTCATATTATTCGCCTTGCTCTCCCTCACAGGTATTTCCTGAAGACTTTCCATGCTAGCACTTGTAGATCCATGTCACAGTTTTACTACTGCATGCAGTGTCATTGTAAAAATGTATTACCATGTATTTAGGCCCCTCTTAAGGTTTTTATTTATTGCTGCTATAAACAATGTTGCAGTAAATAGCCTTGCTCCCTCCTGTACACATCCAAGGGGTTTTCATAAGTATAACCTCCAAAAAATAGAATTTCCTAGTCAAAGAAAGCACAATTTTCAATAGACTACCAATTTTTTTTTTTTTTTTCTGTCTTTTTGAGACAGGGTCTCACTATGCAGTTCAGGCTGGCTTTAAGCTCACTTTGTAGCTCAGGCTGGTCTTGAACTCACAACAGTCCTCCTGCCTCTGCCTCCCGAGTTCTGGGATTACAGGCATGAAACACCATGCCCGGCTTAGACTACCAATTTGGAAACAGCCTGGCAGGTTTTTCCGCAAGGTCAACTGGCATGACAGCTGAAGGGATGTTTATATTTATCTATAATGTTTTGAATTATTTTTTACCAGAGAGAACACTTTCATCTACTAATTAGGTCATGAAAATAATGCTTTTTAAAAATAATTTCAGCACAAAACACATCAATGTCTTAAATAATGTTTAAATGTCAAAGATCTGTGTGTGCCAGATTTCTTCCAACTCTGACAAAATACCTGAGAAAAATAACTTGACATGAGGAAATGTTCTCCTTGTGTCATAGTTTCAAAGACTGTAGTCCATGGTCATTGGCTCCCATCTCCTGGGCCTGAGGAAAGGCAGCATTGCTTGGCAAGGTGAAAAAACACCTCACGCCAGCAGATTAGTAGAAGGAGAGAAGAATAGACACAGATAGAATATGTCATCTAAAAGAAAGCCCCTGGTGACTGTCCTCTAACCAAACCCCCCTTTCACAAGTTTCCACCATCTGCCAGTGGCCCATCCAGTGCTGATTAATCCATTAGTGGAGGTACCACTGATGGGGCGAACACTCATGATCTAATCACTTCCTGTCATGGTTTATGGTTTTGTAAGGGGAAAAACACAACACAGGACATATAAGATTATTTTGTAGTGAATCATTCAAATAATCATATATATGAAGAGTGTAGGAAATCTGTTCACACACTAAAGACCAAAGAATCCAGTTGAGGGCCTGGATCCCACAGCAATGTCCTGCATGAATCCAACTGACAACCTAGAGCTCATAACAATGCCTCCCACAGGTCCAAGTGGAGGCCTAGAGCCCACCAATTTGTGCTGGAAAGGCCCAAAGGTGAGTGTTGGAAGCTAGAAGGTCTGTGCCACAGGGATGAAGGATCTGTGCTAGCAGGCTGAGGGATCTCAACTGAAGCAGGAAGCGACTCTTAAGCTTGAGAGCAGAGCTCCCCCAACAAGTACTACAGACATCCTCAGCAACAGTGAGGTCCCAGACTCCTCCGATGAGGAAAGTTGAGTTCCCATCAGGAAAGCCAATGTGACCAGCTTCTCCACTGAACAGTGCACCATCTTCCTTCTCCGGAGCTAGGAAGCCATGCTCAAAGTAAGCACCAGAGCTCCCCAAAAGTGAACCGCAACCACCTTTAGCAACAGTGAGATCCTGAGACCCCTTCTCTGACAAGATCAGCCAAGTTCACCAGGAAAACTAGCATTACAAGGTCACTCAGCAAAACAGCCCAAAAGAAAGAACAGCTTCCAATAGTTCCCCACAGCGTCTCCAAACAGCTCCCCTAACAGTCTCTCTAACAGCCCCTCTAGTTTTGCTTCTTCCGCTCCTGGTAACAATCTTCCCACATCCAGCATCATGCTAGTTCAGTTCAGCTGGGGGCTGCAAGTTGACCACCAGTTGCAGGTCCACCACACTGCCTAAAAGCCCCACCTCTGCGCATTTCTTCCTTCACACATGAGTTTTGGGTGAATATTTGAGGTTCTCATGAGCCTGCCTACCACATTAAGTGCCCTGGCTAGGATTAAGATAGCTGTCCTACCTAGAGAAGACTACCCTTGCTGCATGCTCTTGGGCACACATGCACACATGCATGTACACACACACACACACACACACACACACACACACAAGCCAGTGAATAGGCCAAACATTCAGTCTTTCCATTCAAACCTTGGCACAAATATTCTGGAGAAGGTTGGAGTTGCATCGACACCCACCAAGTAGTACCTTCCCCATTCTGTTTCTGAACAATTTAAACAAAAACATTAAAAGAAAGGGTAGGATAGCTTAGTTAAGCTGAGTGGAGTAGATACAAGGGAGTGGCTTCTCTCTGTGAATAGAGGCTCTTACCAATGCTTCGTCTCAGAGCTGGGCAGTCATGGGCCCACTGTCCCAGAGAAGGCCCAACTCACCACCTGCCCCATCAGCCAGGCTCCAAGCAAGGATTCAGCAGGCAGTCCTTGAATTAGGATAATTCAAAAAAGACTCAACAAGCAGCACGGACAGGAAAGCACTCTGAGTTGAAGAGCACAGTGTGACACAAATCTCCAATCCCAGGGAATGGGTTCAGAGACACAGATTTATAGGCAGGAAATTTATCAGTGAACATCTTCAAGGTCAACACCTGAGGAGGGATGAAAAAGATGGGTGAAAGAAGGTAGGAACAGCATTGTACCTGTGCAGAGACCTCAGTGAATCCCGTAGGAAGCCTGTGGACTGGGATGCACAGCTATATTGCTAGATGTAGGAAAGCTGGGCCTTTGGACCTCTTCAGTAACTACACACAAGAGGTCTCAATAGTCCTGGGGTGTGGAGTGAGACCTCGGTAACTACAAGTAGCTCCTTGCCAAAGACAGGCTCTGGAGAGGGACAGGCACACATCACAAGTAATCCACATGTCTGTCCTGAAAGGGGTCCAGACAGTGCCCTATTGCAGTCAGCAGGACTTGGCTGTGGGCTATTTAGACTCATTTCATTCATACGGTGAAACCTGGGAGCAGCTGCTCTAAAGGCCTAGACATGCCATTTTCCTAGGCAAATTTAGAAGAGGAAAGCAAATGACATGATGACAGCCCGGGTTGCATCTGAAGCTGGTTTCAGAGTAACTGGCATGCATCAGCTCTCTTCTCTAGCACTCATTCTAGTCTCTGCTCACCCTCAGATGGCTCCTCCAGACAGCTTAGCTGGTGGGATCACTCTAACCTTCATTAAAATATGAGTCCTTCATGGGGCATGACCACTCAGCTGTCCACTTATTATTAAAACTGAATAAGGACATTCTGAGAGAACACTCAAAACAGCCCTCTGCTGTTCTGACCATCCGGACCCTAAACTACTGACAGGATGAGCCGTCCCCGTGCCCAGGAGGCATGGCCCATACCTCCTTGGCACAGAGTAACGTTTCATGGGATCCTGTGTCAGTGACTCAGGTACTCTGAGCCTTGTACGGTTATTCCAGCCGGGGCCTCTGAGACAAAGATTGACCTTGTGTAGGTGTGGATGCTGCTTCAGCCTGTATAAACCGCAGTTTCTGCTGACATGGGCAAGCCCAGTGTGAGACCTCACCACCATGTGCCCAATGGTCTCTACTGCAGATGGTGCCAAGCCACTGTGCCACGCCGGTCTCTGTTCTTAGCAGAGACACTTGGCAGTGCCCAGTCAGCCCGTGTAAGGATAAAGCCGTGCTGTCATGTCCATTCTATGCCTCCATTTCCACATCTATGGCATTGGCCCATGACTGGCACCAGTGAAGCAGGTCACTAGGCTGCTTGGACATCTTGGACATCTCCAGTGCCTCCATGATGGGTGCTTTCTGTTGTATTTAATACAAATCTTGCCATTCTCCACTCAGGGGCTTCCGGATGCTGCCTGCCCAGACCTCTTTGTCCTGGGGATTTGACCCTCCCGTCTTTCTCCTTCTAGGCCCCGATCAAGTAGCAACACCATTTAGGACCAACTATCAGCCCACATGTGGATGATTTCTTTTTCTGCACACAACAAACATGTATTCCTTCCAAGTCTCTGCCATGTACAAGAAATTCTCTTTACTCTTTCAGAGTGGAACTTGCTCATGCAGGCCATTTTCAGCCTTCAGCCATCTGAAGTCAGTTTATCTGTTCATAAATCATAGCTTTTCCCCATCCACACTGTATGTGTGAACTGTGGGAGAAGCACTGGCTTAAAAGTGGCAGTAGATGGGTCTGTGCATCCGCTCATGTGGCTTTCTGTGCCCTTGACACTGCTGGCACCCAAGTGAAGATTTAGCTGTTCCATCCTACCATGAGCTGTTGGCACTAAGTCTTCTTATGGTTTGGTGGGTTTGACAGAGATTAAAAGTGTTCACTGACATGGATCTTATAGGCCAGCCCTCTGGGCCAGGAGTAGGGTGGAAAAGAATCAAAGTGGACCTAAAGGCAAACTGACCAAGATATTTAGGATGCTCCCAGAACCTGTCCAGCACAGGGGCAGAGCCCTGGAAAATAGCAGAACTAGTGTTCCCCCAGGTAGCTCATCCCAATCACTCTCCCCAAATTAGCAAATCGGTAAAAGATTTTTTCCCTCCCAGGAACAGAATGAGGAAAGGGGTAAATAGAGGTCAGAAATGTGCTTAAGGAACATTCCTCCCAGTGGAAGCCCAGGGTAGAACTAAGCATTTCCACTCCAATAGGCAGGCTGAGCTGGATTCTTCAGGCCCAGGAGGGTTAAAAGCAGCCTCATAGGGGAAGGTCTCATTAAGAAATTGAACGTCTCAGCAGCAATCAACTCCAGAGCTGTCCAGCAAAGCATTTTGTGAGAAGGAGAATGTTCTAGAAGTCTATGCTGTTCACTGGATGAGTACACTGTTATGAACTATTATTAATAGTCATTGGTTATGTGTGGTTACTGAGTGCTCTGTATGTAGCTGATAAGACAGAGGTCTTGAGCAATTGATTTTATTTTAATTAAATAGCCACACATGCTAGTAGCTACAGTTTTGGACAACACAGAGGCTAGGGAATGTGTAGATACTGACCATAGAAATAAATACTTACAGAGGCTCAGTCACATTAATTTTCGTGGAGGTAATTTTGCTTTAATTTCTTGAACCTTATGGAGCAGATCTCTTGCCCTGGGGGACAGAATAGGCTTTGGAGTCCCTGAAGACCAGGCTAGTATTCACCATCTGTCTTATTTCAGGAAACCTCCTATGCTTTCTGAGATCCAATTTTCTCATTTGTGACATCAGAATAGTACTTTACACAATTGTCAAAGATGCTGTATTAAGGAAAGGGCATTTGTAAGGTTTCTGATTGGCAATGGTCATTTTAACACTTCCTCTGATGCCACCCACCAGGCTTAACTCCCTAAGCTCAACTGAAACTTGAGCTTTTCCTTAGCCAATTCCCAAACTAAAAACCAAAATCTTTTGTCTGAGTTTGCTATCCCACCAGAGGTGAGAGAAGTAAACAGGACTTCCTGGCTTGGAAATTCACATATTAACCTCAGAGAATTGGAAGCATGAATAATTTAGAGAAAACAAAAAAGAGAATACCTCTATTACTGTTGTGGGGAGAGAAAAATGGAATTCATTCTACAAGCTCCTACTGATGACATTTCTTCCAACCACCATCTCTAACCCCAACAACGAAATCACCTAATAAAAATCAGCAGGGCACTGCATCAGTGGAAGTGAGAATCTCACCTTTTTTTATTATTTGCTCTGCTAGGTCCTAGGAGTAAAAGTCTCAGATGTGAGGCTGGATTTCTCAGGCAAAGGCCCTTGTCTTGGAATTACGTAACCCCCAGAAGGCAAACAGCCAGAAGCTGAATTTGGCAACTCACCAGGGTGTGCTGAGGGCAGCCTTCTCCTGTATTTGTTTGACTCTTAGGTGAATTGCCTTTGTTTTGGTTTGAGGCATGGTGAGTGATGTTTTGAGCCTTGCAACTATTCTCAGATCTGCCTTTCTGCCCGCCCCCCCTTGGGGGAGGAGCGAGCTTCCTTTGTTTGTGGAGCTCAGTAATGACTTGTTATTTCCGTGGCAGGAGGTGTTGAGATATTTAGAGGTTCACATTTTAATCCAGCTCCACGATGAGGCCTTCTGATGAATTTATGTTTTAATTTTTTATCCACATCTCAGCACTAGACATCATATAAATAAATGAATACATAAATAAAATTCATGAAGTTGGCCTTGGGATGTGAAGCTGGGAAGCCTTGCTGAGCTTCAGGGACGAGTTCTAACATCAGAGCTTCTCCTCCTGTTATTTATGATTTCCTATGCGAAACCTAGCAATGAAGAAACAAAGTAGGTCAGTCCCAGCTATAGCAAGCGGAAGGCGGTGAAGGAGTTCTCAAAGAAGTTAAAAGCCCACTGTGTCCATTGTGAGAGCACACCCTTACAGTTTTCTTCTGGTGGTAATTCTGCCCCTTTGATTCCTGCAGGTAGATTGAGTCTTCTTGCCTCATCAAGACAGCTGTAACAAGTAAGTTTTCCAAAATGTCCCCTATGGAAAAGGACAGGTGCATTTGCAGTAACTGGAAATGCTTTTTTTTACCCACTCTTAATGTTTTTCTTATATCGCCTTTGCCCTTACTTGAGATTTTCTTTTCCTGCAAGAAATAACCAAATGGTATCAGCTAGTTTCTTCTGAATTTATTTTACTCTCTTCTAGGGGTAAAAACAATCCATGTTTGCACTACCTTCATTTAAATCACTGTATCAGTTTGTAAACCTTTTCAGAAAGATGAAAAAAAAGAGGTTTTGGCAACTTGACTTCTTACAGTGAGCTGATGTCATATCCTGGAGAGAAGGAAAAAATGAGAATAATCTCAGGCCCAGTGTCTTCAAAGACACATATGATAAAGGAAGGCACGGAGCAAACAGAAGGAAGCGTGATTATGGCCTCGGTGCTCAGGTGTTCTTCTCTTCAGGCCTTCTGAGCCAGGAGCTCGCGTGTGAAGAGTCGCCTGGTGGAACTGAAACCTGAGCAGAGCGGCCTGAGAGTCCGCTGCCGAGCTCTTGGAGCAGAAAGGAAGCACCAGAGTTCGCTCCCGTTCTGACAGACCTGGCCCCTGCCCTTGGCAGCAGCTGTGAATGCCCAGCCTTGTGTCCTTCCCAGCCGGCACTGCGGGTCACCTGGAGGAGAAACCTGCTCCCAACAGATGCCCAGAAGGAAGTGGGTGCACCCTGCTCCACCACTGGCTCATGGAAACCATGGCCTCCTGCTGGGCAGCGGGAGCTGGCACTTCATCTCCTGGGAAGAGAAGATGCCTCCGCAGCTCCCTGCTCGCCCCTCAGTGCCCACCCCATCCCTGGCAGCTTCCGTGCCATCAGACAGTGTATGTGGCGCCTTTCCCTTGGTGTCCTCATTCTGAACACTCTTCCGATCTTTTTTACCCTCCAGTTGTCACTTCAAACTGAAAAAAATCCTCAAAGTAGAAAAAAAAAAAAGAAAGAAAGAAATAGGGCAGGTGGATGGTGAGCAGCTGAATAACCCCCAAGCATGTTCCTGTGCTCCAGAAACCTCGGTACACACAGCCTCTGCCTTGAGTATGCATCAGGGTACCCCCACCCCTGTCTCTTCTGGTCTCTAGAGTTCAGGGCTGCGCTTCACATGGGCCAAGAGACATGGCATCATGGCTCAGTCCCCAGCTGTCAGGTTTTTGGGCTCCTCCCAAAAATGCACCCCAGCTCCACAGAGCTATTCTGAAGCTTAAGCTACATAATATAGGAAGTACTTTTAGTCTGGCATATGATAGGATCTCAATAAATATCAGCACTTTTTCTTACTCATTTCTCTCTCTCTCTCTCTCTCTCTCTCTCTCTCTCTCTCTCTCTCTCTCTGTCACACACACACACACACACACACACACACACACACACAGAGGCACAGGGACATACAAGAGAAACAGGACTAAACATAGCTAGTTCTGTATAAGTCACTTGAGCTTCCTGGGGCATAATGTTTTCATCTCTAAAGTAAGGAGAGTTATGTGATTTTGATGATCTGATGGAAAATACACTGTTCTGTGACCAAGAAAGACAAAAGAAGTAATGAAAGAATGACAGCCCTCAAAGCAGGGTGAAGGAGGATCTAGCAGGTAGAATTCCCAGAGAAAGCAGCCCTATAGAGGGTCACAGTATTCTTTCCAATTCCCTCAAATCCCTGGAATCAAGAGAATGCAAGAGGGTGTACAATTCAGCCAGAACATGTTTAGCAAGTAACTGGTCCAATAGTGCACACACAAAACATTCAGCTGAGGATAGAAGTGTTTCTCCCTTTCCCTTTGGCTTCAGGTATTTGCTAGCTACAAGTGCTGCAGAGTAAGCAAATAAAAAATCTTCAACCAGCTTCTGCCCACAGAGACACCTTTTCCCAGGTTTCCGCCTGAGTCCAGACTCAGAGGCCACATTTTTGAGGTGTTTGAAAACACAAGTTGTAGATTATGAACACACCAAAAAGAGTCACTTTCAAAATATATATATCCTCCAAAACCATTAATACCAGCTGATCCTCCCATGTCTCATGCCATCTCATCATAGAAATTAACCCTTTCATCTGTGGTTGCCCTTGGTGAAATGAAGAAGCACTTGGGCCAGTGTGGAGAACCACCTGCACAGCTCTCCTTGCAAGGACAGTACTTGGCATGATCTCTGTGCATCAGCATGCTGGACAGAGATTGCTGGGATATTTCCTTATACCCTAAACTGGCTTTCAGCAATGCAGATGTGTCTGGTCGAGGTGATGATGTGTAGTCATTGAAGCAATGAGACAGGGCAGTGATGCCCCACCGGGAGCTCTGAAGTAGTATGTGTGTGTAGGCCATGCTTTTGGCTGGGATTGGACTTTGACAAAGAAGCTGTGACATCTCAGAGTGTGACAATTACACATCAAAACTGAAGCACAGACCCAAAAAAACTAGATACTGCCCCAGTCTGTGATAAGAAGATGACTCTTTCTGCTTATTCTTTCTCTACATTGCAGAAGTGATTTCAGGGCTCCTGCCCAGCCCAGCTCACAGCACTCACAAACATCTCACCATTCTCACAGTCACTAATCCTTGAGCTACCCCTCTTCGTGAATTAATAAAACTGAGCTTTCACCCTGGGTCAGGCCTGCTCTCCAGTTAGCCGTTGTTCTGACTGGACCTAGGATCCACTTGATTCCCCACAACTACAAACATGACTTTGTGTCTCTATACATGCCATGGGGTGTACTAGGTGTGACAGACTGGAATTAACTTATTGGAATTCTAATACCTTTTTCCTGGGATCACAAATACAGACTTTACTGGACTGAGACGAGTTCTAGGAAGGAGTCTATAGGCCAGAGTTTTAATTACAAGGCCCATGAAGGAGTGAAGAATATCCCAGGCAGTGGTTGCAATAGACAAGAAGTTGGTGTTACCTTGAGCTGGAGCTTGGACGTTAACAGGCTGAGAGGCAGGCAGCACGGGGGCTGGAGAACCTCCAGAGACCCAGCTACTCAGTGCCAAGTGGACATTCGCAGAAAACAAGATTTTTCCCATTTTTTAAAAAGGTGTTGACTTTCAGTTCAAATTCAGTGTAGTTTCCCCATGAAATAGTTGAAGGTTGCCTGCTCTTGAGAGAACTGAGAGTTGACTCTCATGACTTCTGCTGGTGATTCAAAGAAATGGAAATTTTGTTTTGTCATCTCCAGTCATGATAGCTATTTGTGGTTGGAATGGAAGAACTGAGGCAGCTGTATTATCTATGAGGACAGAAGGCTCTGTGGATATACTAATGAAAGCTTGGCTTTCCATCCAGCCAGTATCACATTCACAGTAAACGAAGCTGAACATGTTTAGCTAGCAGATGAAAGAAAGAAAAAAGAAAGAAAAGGAAGGAAGGAGAAGAAAAGGGGAAAGAGAGAAAGTGAGAAAGAGAAGTCAATATTAGCCCTAAAATATGTTTTCTTCTCAATTGGGATTATTTGCTTTATCTCAGGCAAAATGGCTGTGCTGCTGATGGAGCTGTAGAAGGGTAGAAAATACAAAGGAAATAAAAATTTCTGGTGAAACCTCTCTGAAGCTGTGATATAAAAACCAAAATACTTTTCACAGCTTCCTGGAATACTAACCCAGAAGATGCTTGATTTTCTCATTCAAAACAGTGCCGCACGCAGTGTCCCCCACACAGTGTCCCCACACTCACTCCATGCCGCAGCTTTTCTCCCGGCCTCAGTGCTGTTGATCAGCACTTTAGTTCTCACAATCTGACCCGTGACTGCGTCGGTAGTTTAGAGACATACTCTGCACTGTCCAGCCTTTCTTTGCTATGTTGTTGCTGTTTTGTTAAATCAGTTTTTATTTTTGTAACGAAAGAAAAGGTGACAGAGCAGTGTCATCTTGGAGGTCCCCTCTACTTAACAGTGACTTTGCAGAGAAGCTAAATCACAGGCTTAAAGAAGGTGCTCCAGCACTGCAGAAGCCCCCGGAAGTGTTTGCGTGTCAAGGTTCACATGGCATCCACACGCTTATCACTCTAATGTTGCCAGTAAATTCTGAGGACTGTGCCCAGTCCGGCCCAGCACTGGCAGAGTAAACACTCATTACAAGCGCCAGAGCTGGTTTTTGCCAAGAGGAGCCAACTGCAGGCTTTGCGGGTTGGGAAATGTCTAGGGAACTACATGAGCTCGTTTGATTTAGTGGCAGTACCAATCTTAGCCTTGAAACTGTTTCCTAACGCGTTGTTACCAGCTCTTTTGAAAGTCAATCTGACTGTAATTTGCTACTAATTGTAGTTTAAAATGAGCTACTTTGAGCCCAGCTGATAGCATAGTATAAATTCAAGAGTCTGTTTTAGGGATGCCCTTGGATACTAAGATGAGTTTTAGTATTCTTACTATCTGGCTTCTGGAAGTCAAATAATTTCTATGCCTCTGGTACACATTCTATTCACCAAATTAAAATAACACCAAAAATTATAGGGAAGCTAAAAATTATTCTGGATGTCATTTAAATTTCAGAAGAACTCAGCTGTAGTGAGTAATTGTGCCATTTACTTCTACGGTACCTTGTGTTGGCTATCAACATGCTATTCCAGTTTGGAGCTGGGGAAATGGCCCAGTGGAATAAGCACTTCCTTTGCAAGTGCAAGGACCTGAGTTCAATCCCTGGTTCCACAAAAAAAAAGAAAGGTTTTTCCAGTTTGGAGCTGGAGAGATGACTCAGTGGAATAAGCGCTTCCCTGGCAAGCTGAAGGATCTGAGTTCGACCCCCAGTTTCGCCAAAAAAAAAAAAAAAAAAAAAAGATTTTTCCTGCTCCTTCCTTTCCCACTCTCTGGGGCCATATTCACAAAATGTCTTTTGTGGACCACCTTGAGCCCTGGCAAAAATTCAGATCACTAGATCTCAGTCCTGGTCTACAAATCACCACTCGGGTGTGGTGGAGGCGAGTTCCAGAAAACCATATTTAAAATAAGATCCATGAAGGATTCTGATGCACAATCATGTTTGAAAATTTCTTCCTCACAGTGGCTGGGGAAATAGCTCAGTGGTCTAAGCCACTACCTGGCAGGCAGAAGGACCGGGGTTTGATCCCCAGTACCACATGCTGTGCCAGCCCCAGAACCCCAAAACCCCAGGAGCTCTATGCAAGTCCAGAAACCTCGTGTGGCAGTGCACGCATATAATCCCAGTGCTGAGGGGGCTGAGACAGAAGGATCACTATGAGTCCGAGCTGTGTAGTGAGACTGTACCCACCAAAAAAGAAAATCTTGCCGGGCATGGTGGCGCAGGCCTGTAATCCCAGCACTTGGGAGACTGAGGCAGGAGGATTGTTGTGAGTTCGAGACCAGCCTGAGCTGCATAGTGAGACCCTGCCTCAAAAAGACAAAAAAGAAAGAAAATCTTCCTTACAGAAATTAGACTGGTTTATCAGCAAGAGATTTTTACCTTTTTTTATTTTTCATTTTTAGAGAAGATATTCAGGGTCTTACTACTAGATGGGACTCATAGTGATCCGCCTATTTACAGCTACCAAGAGCAGGCATGCATCTCCCGTGTGAATCTTTTCCATCCATGCTTTCATCTTTCTATTACCTGAAACATTTCTCCCCTTAGACTTGTCAGTGTTCTAAAATCAGCACTTGTGACATTTGTATAAGGTTCCTCTAGCCAGCTAGATTTTAAGTTCTATGGCTACAAACTCTATTAAGACTTTCAGCTCTGAATATAAAGAAACTAGGTGGTGTGAATCTAATAAATTCTTTAAAATTGTCCACTGAGGGGGCACCTTCCTGCCTGCCCTGAGGACTATGGGGGGATTTTATCCATCTTAATCATTCCTGGCCTCAGCCAGAACTAACAGTCAGTGGTATTGGGAAGGAAGGAAAATTGTACATGAAACATTTGTGAAAAGTAAAGCATTTCTTCAGTCCTTATTAAACCCTCACATTGCACCAGCCACTGGCTTAGGTGCTGAAAATCCATGGAGTTCTCAGCCCCGCTTCTCCTCCGTCTGTGGAGACAGGTGATTGAGGTGGTCATGACAATCAGGACGAGATTCCAGACTGCTACATATTAAGATGCATAGTGTACAGAGACCCTACAAGGAAGCCTCAGGACAGGGCGTTTGTCATTAGACTTGAAGGAAGGAAGTTATGCTGGAAGTAGCTCTGGACCTCCCGATTAAACCTGTGTATCACACCCGCACATCCAACGCCCCACAGCAAAAACTCAAGGTTGGAAGACCTTCCCTTTGGGGACTCCCAAATTATTAATGACACGTTTGAGTGCAGGTGACTATGAAGTGATTGATTTGATTTATTCCAAATTGACCAAGTCCCTGGAATTCTCCTTGGACTTTTTGGCAATAAAATAGGTGTGATAAAGACACCCTGCTCACCTCCTGCCCAAGCTGAAGAGATGTCTAATGTGCTGGGACTCCTCAGAAGGCGCTTGAAATGCATTGTGAAATGGCCCCAAATCCGCAGAGATTGTGTGCTAGATTCTTCATTAACTAACACGAGGAAGGAAAAGGAAGGACGCAAGACAAGGACAGTGTGTGTGTGTGTGTGTGTGTGTGTGTGTGTGTGTGTGTGTGTGTGTAAAAATGTACAGGCAAGAAAACTGTTGTTCCAGTCTCTGTGGGTTCTTCATAGACCTCAGTCACATGGATCAGCTGCTCTCTTGTGACTTTCTGGTCATTGCCACGAGTGGACATTTTAGGGGTTTCCCAAAGAATCTTCCTAGGGGAATTTGCTTGCCTATCAAATGGCAGGGTGTTGTTTATTCCTGAATAGCTTTGTCAGCAATGGGCAAATTCAATGAGACAGTTCCTCTGAAAACTAAGTGGGTAGCGAAAGCAACAACATATGGACACAGAGATGTGTGTTCATCGCTGTCCTTTTCTGTAGCAGCATAAAGCATGCTTATGTGGCTCTGGAGAATGTGTGTGAATGGGGGAAAGTCCTCTGCACTAAACATGACCTGATGCTAATCGCCATTTAATAATTAAACCACAAAAGCAAAAGATACCTGTTTTAATGAATATTTGCTTTTCTGACTTGAACCAGGCATATGGATGACTTCCCTGCCATTACCTTCTTTCAGGCTTATGGAGAGATGGCTGAGAGGAATTTAATTGTCTTTTGAGGGGATTGAAAAAAATACACTGTGTCCTTAATAAAAGTTTCTGAACTTAATGTCAAGGTAGCCATAAGTTAAGTTATGACAAGAGACATGTCATAAATAAATCAAAAGTAGCTTATTTGTACAACCTAAATTAGAATTTGAAAAAAAAGAGGAGGCAGAGAATGTTTTGGAAAACCATCTTCAGAGGAAAAAACAGTAAGTTACAATTGACCCCCTGAGGTGAGGGAGACTCTACTTTTAGCAATTTACCCAACTGCTGGGAGGTGACTTACAATTCCCAGCCTTCCTCAGATCTGACTTTAAAAGTGCTTTCTTTCTCAGCTCTTGCAGGATAAATTATAACTTCAAAGCAAAAATGTCTCCATTCACAAAATGGGTCACTGACAAGAGCTCCAGAATCCAAAGAAAGCATAACAAGTGAAGAAATGCAGCAACAAGAATAGAATTTTACCCAGTGTTCTGCCTCCTCTTATCTATTTCAGGCTGCATTACGTCCTCGCTGAAGGAGGGGTACCCCAGGGTAGCAGGTGCCCCTGAATCCCACACATCTAGTCCACACAGGATTACACTGAGAACAGAGGCAGCATCATCTACTTCTGTGAGACCTGTGCGCCTTTCCCAGTGAGACCGGCTGTGCTGAGGTCTTGCCATGACCAGCAACCAAGACATGAAGGCTTTGCTTGGGGCTGGCAGCCTGGGCCCCATGTGACAAGGCATGAGGCGTCCCCTGAAGTTCCTCTGAGACCGGAGCTGCCAGGCAAGCTGAGGATCCCTATGGGAAGCACTGGGCTGTGGGTGGCTGCTCCTCTCTTCCTCAAGCTGGAGGGTGCTGGCACTTGCACAATGCAGAGCTAGAGTGGCTTTGGAAAGGCCAGTGTTTACCAGTGAAAGACGAGGGAGGATTACTGTTTCAGAAGCCTGACCCAGCCAGTGGTGCACAGCAGCAGCGCACAGTCCCAAGAAAGCCTGGTGCTGGGGAACGAGGCGGCATCAAGGTACAACCAATCCCCTAGCCAGGTGGTAAAAGGGTCTTTGGAGCCAAAGTCAGCTGGAGGGGTGAGGTGATGCCATTAATCCATGAGTTCAGGTCCACTGTCCCCAGCTCAAAAGGAATTAGAGACTTAGTGAGACTCAGGTGAGTCTCAAAATTAAAAATACGAATCAGATAGAAATACAGTGACTGTCCCGGGTTCAATCCCCAGTACTGAAAAATAGAGGATTCTCAGCAGAAGTGGGCTCAGACCCTGCAGCGGTGAGCTGAGGAAGCGGTAGGAGCACTTTGTTCCACATGGCTGCTGGGGCTTTCCCTCACCGTGTCACCTGGCACTGCAGCTCCCTCTGAGATCAGGCTACGTGGCTGAGGTCCTGGTGTCTCACCATTTTCCTCCTGCACCCTGCCAAGAGCCTGGATCTCTTTCTCCTGCCCTCACCTCCAAGAATGCAAGTTTAATATGGGGAGTGGGGCAGCGAGGGGGGAGGATGTGGGCCCTAGAGTTTTGATTCACTGACTTCTTGGTTCAGAGAGAACTAATGGCCATCCCAGAGTGACTGTTGAGTCTCACCTCCACTCCTTGATTTGTCCAGAGCTACTCAATAAAACTATGAAGCTGTCAGTGCCATTCAATGAAACTGATAACTCTAGGTCAGTTTGTGCCACACAGGCAGTTAATCTTTACATCTGTCCTATCTGTTTAGTCGGGTAACGAAGTGGGTGTGACTCACTGAAGGGCCAGCACCACAGTGTGGGAGAACCAGCAATCGAAGACGGTTTATTTTTATTTTTTTCTCCGTGTCTCAGGTATGAGGACCTCCCCCCTTTCTGCTGTTGATCCTCTCCATTCCTTTATTATTTATTTATTTTTTTGTCTTTTTGAGACAGGGTCTCACTATGCAGTTCAGGCTGGCCTTAAGCTCACTTTGTAGCTCAGGCTGGTCTTGAACTCACAACAATCCTCTTGCCTCAGCCTCCCAAGTGCTGGGATTACAGACCTGCACCACCACACCCGGCAGACTGATGTTTTACACCTCATGTCTTGTGTCACCATCCTTCTCTGACTGGCTGGCCACAGCTCCTTCCTCTGTCAGGCTGCCTCTTTGTTCTCTGCAGCAGAAGCACCCACCTCAGTGACAGTCATTAGAAAGGCAATGGGAATAAACAGGATCCAGTCATGAGTTGTTCAACGCAGCAGCTGGTGCAATGGAAACCCCTCCCACCAAGCGGTAGAAATGGCTCTCACCTATCCTTAAAATTCCCCACCACCACCACCCCACTTGCTCTACTTTTGTGGTAAAATAAGATATAAGACAAAGCCAATGCTCCAACTCCCTCTGCTATCCTGATTCATAGAGACACTGAAAAGAGACCCCAGACCCTTGGGAACAGGGTTCTGACTCAAAGGGTCATTGGGTATCCATGGGGCGAAAGTTAAAAAAAATTGTATGCATTTTTAAAAAATTGAAAACGAAAGTCAAAATGCAGATACAGATGAAAGAAATCCTCTGGGAAAAAAATAAGAGAAGCAAACAAAAAAGAAAAAAATTGCAATGGCGTCTCTTTCTCTAGTGAAAAAATGAATCACTGCCCATTAAGGAGCTAAAGGTCTGGTCTCAGCCCTATTTCTAGCCTGCTGTGGAGGTAGCCAAGATCCTGCCCGCTTGCAGCCCTTGTTTCCAGGTTTGCTCAGCCCACCATGAAAACAAACACTCTAGCGATTAATCAATCCGACTATTGTGCATTGTTCCTACATCTTCATCTCCACAACATACACAGAAGCAAAGGGCAGGAAAACACTGATTAAAAAGCCGCCCACTCTTGTGTAGGACGATCATTTCATCTCAGTCTCCTAATGAACAAATGCACGTATCTTTCCTTCCGTGCACACGCGAATGTTTCACTTAGGAAGTTAACAGAATGTTTGGATTGGCATTCAAACCCCCGTTTTGGTTTTGCTGTCACTCAACTGCTCGGACAGAACACAAACAGCGTCTTGTGGAAAATGATGCCTGTTTCACTACCAGAAGATATCAAATAATGTCCTATGGGCAGATACTAACTTCAAGGTTTGTCACAGTATCGGGTAGCTTGTTTCTAAAAAGTGACTTGCTAAGGAAACATCACAAGAAACGTTACCAGGTTGGGGATGGCTTGCCTCTCCTGGAGTTGGAATCCAAGTTCTCTTCACCTAAAAAAATAATTGAATGAAATAAGCAAAAAGCAATGGCAAAATCTGTTCAAGAAAGCACAAATGAACAGTGGGACAGAAACTGGCTTTACACACTTAGCTTGGGACCAGTAAATAGAAAAAGAAGGCGAGAGCAAAGATAGAAGCATCTGTGATACACAGCACGAGCTATCACAGGAAGTCACCCAGCAGCAGTACCTCCGGGTTGCCTTTCTTTTACACCATCCAGACCTCCAACGGAGAACTAGATCCCAGTCTTGAGAGGCAGAGCTGCCATCCATCACACACCCCAAGCCTCAGGATGACCCTGATGGCGCCTGCAGGCGCTCTCTGGCAAGTCTGGGTGCAGGTGACTGGCTGTGCTCTCCTTTCCTATCTCAGTCTTGCCCTTTCCTGTTTCTAGCATATAGTAAACAAACAGGCTGTATCCTAAGACCTGTGGTTAGGGCTTCAGAATGAATGCCCTTAGCTAAGAGGTGACCCCTCCATTGTAAACTGTTAAATATACATGGTGTAATGAAGACGACCATTGCTGTAGTATCTTGTATCAATTTCTGTAGCTCCTGGAAACTCCAAAATTTCTCTGAACATTGTGATTCAATAATAATAATTATTATTATTTATTAATACTATATTAATAATAATAATATATTGTTATTATTATTATTATTTACTGGGAATTGAACTCAGGACCTTGCACTTGCTAGGCCGACACTGTGCTGAGAAGCTATGACCCTGGCCCTTTGAGATTAAATTTAATAGAAGCTAGAAATGTGAAGATTGAGCCATGGTGTGAAGGAGGAGCCACAGACACCAGGTTCTCCCTACACTCCCCTGTGAGACGCCAAGTGGAGGAGGCACACAGCGTCCTCTCCAGCCTTCACAATGATACCTTCTTTATTTAATGCACCCAGCCACTTAGTTTACCAATATAAATCTCTTAAAAAACTGAGTGCAAACTCAAAAAGGGGTCTAAAGCCTGGCATTCTTTTTCCCATTGCTGAATAAATGATTTCTACCACTAACATCATCTTGCTCTGATTGCCTGCCCTCATTAGTATGTATGAAATGAGGTCTATACCATGCTGTATCCAATCTAATTAATCAGAAAGGGAACTCATCTAGGAGGAGTTAACATTCACAGGACAGGTTCCTACATCCCTCAGGTTAATACATGATATAAATCTCTCAAAAGGTGGAGACTCTGGAAGTTTCCTTCTCTTTTTCTCTACCTACTACAACTATTAACTGAACTTTTAGTAACCTACCAATGTTAAGGAGCCATGGTATTTAGGCAGTACCCAGAATTTAATGATAGCCTTCAAGTCCCTACCCAATATCCTATTCGTCTTTCAACAAGTATTAAATGAACCTCAGGGTCAGGGAGATGGCTCAGTGGAATAAGTGCTTCCCTGGCCCAAGTTCGCCAAAAATGAATAAATAAATAAATAAACAAACATCAACCACCAGATCAACACTATGCACAAGACAAAGCAGGGCAAGATGCAGCCTGGTCTTCAAGTTACATTCAGTTAAGCACTAGAGATCAAAAAAACAAAAAGCAAGAGGGACAATTTCCAAAGAGAGGCCTAAACCTCTCTTGCTGAAACAGCCTCAGAGTGCAGAGAGGAGAGTAGGGTGAGGAAAGAAGGCATCAAAGAAAGTTCCACAGGGAGAGGATAGCTGAACAAAGACCAGTTTATCTCCTCACAACATCATGGATGCTACTTGAGCCCCCATGGCTGGCTAGTGCAGAGTTAGTGTTCAATCAAATTCTCTAAATGAGTTAATTATATAGGTTTGTCTAGCACAAAAGGGCCTCAGAGTAGCTCAGAGGAAAGGACTTGGGCTTGGTCAGGTCACGTGGTCTTGGTGCTGTGAGAAGTAGATGCCCCATTACAACGGAAAGGAGGGGAGTGAGGAAATGGTGAGAAGAGGGCCTGGAAGGGACTGTGAAAAACAACTCGGTCCACAATATTCGGTAGAATGAAAGGCAGTCTTCCGAGAATTTCTACTTCGCAGAAACCTGGAAGCACATCATAGAGCACCATGGAGCTCATACATAAACAAGCAGTAGGAGAGGTGCCCTGACCATCCTTCCAGGCTGCTCTGTGGCTTGTGTGGTGAAAAGAAAAGAGTCAGGTGCCTCACCAGTGCCATGTACTTCCTTCGGTTTGCAATACTGAACCCGTTCTAAGATAACAGTGGTGGTTGCACCACTCCACAAGGTGCGTATTCTTAGTGTAAATATTCAGCAAGGTGAATATACTTAGTGCCACTGAATTCGATACTCGAAATGATTCAAGTGGTAAATCTTATGTTTTGTACATTGTACTAAAATCAAAATCTTTTTCGAGTGTGTGTGGTGTACGAGACACACAGGATCATGGTGATGACTGGCTTTGAGCTCCCTGGGTTTAGGTCATTACCTTTTTATCGAGACGTGAGTACATGCAGGCTTTCTGCATCCATCTCAGTGTGTTCTCATGTGCACACGCAGTAGGGCCACATTCTGCACCCACTTTAAGACGCAGAAGAGTCCTAGCAGGTTCCCTCCTCACCCTTTCTCGTTGCCATGCAGCTCGTTGCAGTCTTGATTTCCAATAGGAGCAGCTCTTTCTCTTCTGGAAGATAAATGTTTATACATCTTGCTGTTTCTTGATTTTATGCAGCAGAACCTTTTGGCAGTTGTTGACATTGCCGCTCAGTTTTTACCACTGCATAATGAATTACCACAAACTCAGTGACTTAAAACAAGGCCGACTCATCAACTCATTGTGACTCCATGCCTGTGAGTCAACAGTCCAGGCGCCAGTCAGCGGGGCTCTCTGGTCAGGGCCTTACAGGCTGAGAGCACAGCATCCAGCGGGGTGCTGGTGCAGAGGAGGTGCACAGTCCTCTCCCAAGCACACTGTGTGCTGGGAGGTTTCATGGTCCTGAGCCGCATCACTGAGCCAGTGCCTGCCTGCTGCAGTTAGGTCTCCTCAAAGCTGTCCTTGGCCCTACCACTCAGGGACCCTCAGCGTAGCAGCTCACCTCGTCCAGGCCAGCAGAAGGCTGCTGCTGTTGGCCCCTTCTTTTAAAAGTTGCCTGATTTTCTCAAACCCACTGAGGGCAATTTCTTTCTTGATTAACTAAACATAAATGCATTTGGGCTCTAAATTTGTACCTGCAAAATCTGCTTACCACATAACATAACATAAAACGGCAAGAGTGCTGTGGCTGGAGCTCACAATTCCACCCATGCTGAGGAAAGAGGATTCTGTACAGTGCATACACTGGGGAGGCAGCAACCTTGGAGCCTAAGCTCCGCTTACCAGCCAGGTGTGTGGTGCACACGTGTAATCCCAGCACCTGGGGAGGACGAGGCAGCAGGATGGCCCACCAACCACAGCCTGAACACTGCAGTGACATGGCCACATTCTCTGTCCAAATGCGAAGGACTGGGGACACAGCTCCATGTGCAGGCCTGGGTTCCATCCCCAGTGCTACAGAGGGAGACAGAGAGAGAGCCAGGGAGAGCCAGAGCCAGAGACAGAACTAACCGTACCTGCCCAAACTGCTTTTCAGTTGTTTCCCCAGATCACAAAGGTTATTTTTCAATTTAGTGGGGTTTTTTTGTTTGTTTTTGCAGAACCAGGGATTGAACTCAGCGTCTTTGCATTTGCCAAGCAAGCACTTATTCTACTGAGCCATCTCCCCGGCCCCTCAATTTAGGATATTTTTTATATAAAACTTAAAATAAATAAATAAGCAAATAAAAATTTAAAAAAAAGAAAATTTAGAAAACACCACCCATAAAATATAAATTGATGGTAAATTGCTGTTACAACTAGGTAAAATTAGCACTTCAGTGATCCTAGTTCCAAATTTTTCACAAATATTATAAATTTATATGTGTATTTATCAACTAATATCAGAAAACTATTTAAATTAAGTTTTAAGTGTGATTCTTTTATTTATTTATTTTTTAATTTTAATTTTTATTTATTTTTTTAAGTGTGATTCTTCACTGGCTCTTGTACACCTATTTTCATCTTGTGGTTTTGAGCATACTGCAGAATGGCCAATGGTTATGTATTATGCCAGCATATATATATTCTACTAAAGTAGAATTTGATATTGATAAATATTCATGGAATATCCAAACAGTCCTCTTGGACTCAGTGATATAGAGCTGAGTAATTGCACAAGGTCCTCTTTTAGTCTCCAGCAGACAGGGAAGAAAGGGAGATGAGGAGGGAGGGGGAAGGAGAAGGGGGAGGGGGAGGGACAGGATGGAGGGAAGGAGAAAAAGAGGGAGAGAGGGAGAGAAGACAAAGAGAGAGCAGCTGAACCAGCTTTGAGGGAGACCTTGAGCAGAGCACATGTCCACGGTGAGCTCATGCAGTATGAGAAGCAGTGTTCAGCCAGTGAACATTATCTTTATTGTAGTTCAAGGGGCCTACCCTGACTAATGTAATAACTAAAATCTGAGAACTGCTTGCTTTCATTTTAATAACTGGCACCAATTCAGATTCCTACCTATAAAGATGTCTCTTGTTTATGTGCATTCTGACGTGCTTGAGTCGGGAAATGGGTGAAGAAAATGTCTAAGTACTGTCAAAAACACACAAGAGCCACTTCTCCTCGCATGGCTCGTGGGAAATGCTGAGAACCATGAACGACCACACTTCGGCTGGGTGGTCCAGAGGCAGGTGCCTGTCCACGTAGTAATTACATATCATGTGCTGCTAGTTCATCAAGTTGGTCAGAAACTAAAATGGTAAACATCTCCGTATGTTCAAGTTGTTAAAGCCTAATTCCACTGAAATTCTCTTTTAAAAGCAAGATACCATAAGGGATTGCTTTTGAACAGGTCTTAGGAGCACTCAGCCCTCTGTGGTCACATCTAATATGAAGTTGCCGATGGCAGAGTCTTCTGATTCACAGCTTCTACAGTTACCGTTCCATGGCCTAAGTAAGTATAAGTCATGATTTTTGCTGTTGATTCAAAACAAAGCAAGCAACAAACAAAGCCTGACACACTAGGCCCTACATCCAGTGCAATAAGGTGATAGAAGATTTTTAGGACAGAGCGGAATACTTTTCAGATGTTAGGACCCAGATTCTCATCAAATGACAAAGTTACTATATTTGATGTTCCAGTGTCCCTTCTTTATGGAGAAGACCTTGTTTTTCTTCCCTTCTGATGAGCGCTTGAATTTTGAAAGAGGCTCACAGCCCCTGTGCTTCTGGACGGTGTGGCACTGAGCCAACGGGGGGTGCCCTCCCAGGGCTACCATGACTGGTGCAAGTATGAATGACACAACAGAATGACACAACACGTGCTCCCGTGGGGCTGGAGGGGATGTTTTCAGAACTTCTGAGAAAAAAAGTATCTTTGTTCTTTTCTGAGGGCTTCTAGAAATGCTCTTCTCTGCAGCTTTCTGAAAGGACACATGTGAAAGAAAGCAAGTACCCTGGGAATTTGCTGGCAGCCAAGTTACCACCATGAGATGAGCCCAGGCTCAGGACGTGGCTTCCACTGTGGTAGGCAAAGAAGCAAAATGGAAAGAAAGCTTGAGGCCAGAGTGGAGCCACTGCATTGCACTAATACAGCAGGAAATCCTACCTGTGGCCTTCCTTTATACATACAAATAGATGTATTTTCAGTGTTTGCTTAAGCCAGTGTTGGTAGGATTTTTGGTTTCTTGCATCTGCTACACTTAAACTGACACATCATAGACTAACTAGAAACCCAGTTGCCTCTAATCTCAAAGGGAATGCAAAATTCACAAGCAGCTGCTGTGTCAAATCAATAGCTATGCGCAGTGCCTACATCTAAGTGCCCAGAGGTGGCAGACCATGCTGAATGTCTAGTGGCTCCAATGCAATGTGCTGGATAGAACGGTACACTGCAGACACTTCAGAGATGGTCTCTTTAGTGGTTTTGTTAAGAGCTGTGATCAAGAGGAGAATAATAGCAGGCATAAAGAGGAAATAAGCCAAGGATCTGATGATGGTGGCGATGAGGATGGTGACAACACTCACTGCTGACTGCACGCATGGCTGTGGCCAGCAATGCTCCCCCAGTGCCGGATCAACACGGTTTCCTTCTGCTGCTTTTGGGTCCCTCAAGGCTGAAATATTCCACTACAAATATGGGCTTTTCCCAAGCACACTTTGTCTGTGGACACCTTTGAAACCTAGCAGAAATATCCAGGCCTGACTGTGTTGAAGAGAAGTACAGAGATAATGGCTGTGCTTGGCAGACCGCAGGGCAGAGCTGTGCTAGGAGAAGCGCTGCGGCCGGGAGCTCGGAACGCAGGTGGGGCTGCTGCCAGCAGAGCCTCACGACCCCGCTGCCGCCCGCTCGCGCTGCGCCATCAACAGCCAGAGCTTCTCCTCTGCGAGCAGAGTCTCCATTTCGCCCTCTGCCCTCTCCAAGGAGCGGAAGTTATATTAGGAATGGCAAAGCACCTATTGGGAAGAGGATGCCTTTTTCTAAAATTGTAACCATACTAGCTAAACTCAATCCACAATTAAAAGTAAATAAAACAACATAAAAAAGAAGACATAAACGTTTCCTTCTTATTAATGTCTTATAACTTTTTAAACCAATTTTGCATTTTATGTCTGGTAATCAAAGCAACTAACTTGAAAAAAAAACAATATGTAATACAACCACCATTGTGAAATTCTTGCTAATCTTTTTAGTGAAATTCTGTATTGTTTCTAATGGGTTTTTTTTTTTGGTTTATTTTTTACCATTTTGTATTCTCTTTAAAAACATTTTAAAAATGGAATGGTTGACATGGAAGTACCTTTTGTTTCCTTTATAAGTATGAAGAAAGTGTTCAGTAAGTTAAATGAGAAAGCTTTGTTAGTTTCCTGTATTGTTGCCACTGTTGTATGCGAAGCACTACAGGCAACACCCCAGAAATGCACACAGGTGGTTGCTAGTTTTATATATTCACGTCTCCATTTTTTCTCTCCTCACAGTAATTTGCTCTCATGTTCCTCCCACTGTAGCACAAGATCAGACCTCTGTTCATTCTGGAGTGGCACACAATAGAATGGAAACCAGGGCAAACCACAAGCCTTTGTGTCTTTGTGTTTAAAAAAGCCTAAAAGATTCTCTATTCACATCCTAAAGAAACAAGAATGAAGAAGTTCCCCAAGCTTCCGCAACTCCCTGGGCCCAGGGCAGGGTGGAGGAGGCGGCGGTCTGGAGCCAGTCCCAAGAGCAGAGAGGAGCCGTGCCCCACATTAAGCAGCCCACTAGGAAGGCTGCCAGTCTGGGAGGGAAGGCCACATTGTGCACACTGACAGAAATATAAGCAGCCTTCACAAAGATTCCTGGGCTCCCAGCATGACATGGGAACACCAGAAGACCATTAAAACTGTGGACAGAAATGACAAGCTCTCAGGCCTACCCCATCTGGAGCAGAAACAGAGAATCCAGTGTCTCCCACCTCCCAGGACTTGGCACTGTAGAAGATGCCAGAACTGTGGTAAGCCCCCAGGGACAAAGTTAGAGAAACCCAACACAAACCAAAATGCAGTTGTATTTTACATGTTGACTTGTTTCTTCACAGTCTCTCCCAAATGAGTAAATTACAATCAGTTCTCAATGTGAGATAGAGGAAATAAGGAGATGAGGCATTGCCTGCAGATCAGGGCTTGATGAGCCGGGCTCATAGCTGCTACCACAGAGGGCAGTGGTCTCACCATAGGAGTTTACAGCCTTTTGACACAGCGTCAGTGATAGGTAGGCCTGAGACTGCCAACCCAGAAAGAGGCCACGTGGAATGCAGAAGAAGACAGGCCCACAAACTGGGGATCCCAGCAAAACGGTGGAGAAGAGAATTTTACAAGTTATTTCAGAAGGGTGAAAAACTGGGGTACCCAGGTGAGGGAAAAGGGGACTCTAGAGCACAGTGCTGCATGAGCAAGGACGCAGTGATGACAAGGAGACACATCTCCCCACCTGATGTAAAGGACTGGTGGATGCTAGACAGCAGTGAGCTACCTGTAAGGGGTCTTGAGGTCTTGACTCAGCTCATGTCAGGGGCCATAAGTGACAGGACACCAAGAGAGAACCTCAGAGTAGAATGTGGACTTACTTTCTAAACTAGTATTCTAAGATTAACATGTAATTGCTGGGATGGATTTGAACAGCCAGGAAAACTGGAACTAGGACAGTAGGCATGTGGTAGACCATCTCAATAAACTAGTGCAAAAGTGAGGTGAAAGTTTGCATTAGGAAGGGCAAAGAAGAAAGTGAACACAAGAAATGATAGAAGGAGATGTCTAAGAGTAGAGTTCGTTTCAGCAAGTTAGAGCTATGCATTTAGCAGTCTGTTGGGCTGAGTTCACAATCACCTAATTACATTGGATGTAGTCCATTCAATCTAAGTAATGTTGCTTTAAAAAAATCATGCAATAAAATTTAGTTTGCTCTTATAAGAAGCTGTTCACCTTAGTCCCTTTGGAAATATCATGCTTTGGCTGGGCTATGAAAAATCACAGAAGTAAAGAGAAAACAAATGTTTTCATCTTCACAGTGTTTTTATTCTTATATTTGTTGCTACTGCTGCTTAATATCTTTTAACACTTTGACACCTTTTATGAGGCAACATAAAATGTGTCCTTACATTTTGTGAGGACAAACTGTCTAATTGCAATAACAAAGCTACCTTCGAGTACTTGAATCTGTTAGTCCTAAAGAAGTGAGAATTTATCTTTTAATAAAAAAGATGGTGTGCAGAAACTGTCTCTGGAACAACAAGCACCACCACAGAAACAGGTTCAAAGAGTATGCAAAGAGCTTCTTCCAGCGGCAAGGCAGAGGAAAGGCTTTTAGAATGCAAGGCTGGTCTTCAATCGCCTATTCTGTGGCCTTGGACAAGTTAAATGACTACTCTTTGGACCTCAGCAAAAGTTAGAAATGGGTGTGTGTTTTGACAAAGTCCCCAAAAGGCTGCAAGATTTGTTTTGTTTTTGACCCTCACTGTCCTTGTGCCTTGGCATCCATATGCACTAAGCAGCATACATCACCATGTATAGTAGTTCTGTTACTTGAAGTCTTTGTGTTTTCACCTTCTCTTTGTATATTGAAGGAAATAGTATCTGCCTCATAGGGCTACACTGAAGACCTAATTGCTATAGAGTACATAGAATGTTTAAGATACTACTTGGCACATTTTAAACATGTTACAGATGCTGACAATTATTGTCATATCATTATTTGTTTAATTAATTAATTTGTTTTTGGCAGAACCCAGGATTGAACTCAGGCCCTTGCACTCGCCAGGGAAGAGCTTATTCCACTGAACCATCTCCCTGGCTGCTATCATTATTATTAATGTAAATCTCTGACATTATACTACACAGGCTGGCAACTACACTCCAAGAGCCAGTCTAGTTCACTTCCTGTTTTCATATAGCCTCAGAACTAAATCTTACTTTATATATTTAAGTTGCCAGAAAAAAATAAGTAAAAGAAGATTATTTTATGATACATTATAGTCACACGAAATGAAAATTTTATTGTAGAGAAATGCAAGTTTATTAGCACACAGCTACACTCACCTATATATTTTCTATGTCTGTTTTCAGGGACAAAGCTGAGAAATAATGTGAGAGATTGAATGTTTTAAAAGACCCAAGATATTTTCCATCAGGCACTTTACAGAAAGGATTTTCCAACCCCTTTTTTATGATGTTTCTCAGTAGCAGTGGACTGTGCTCGTCAGTCTTACCCAAGTGTGAGAATTAAGCCAAGATGATTTTTCAAATTGTCAAACACCAATGAGCATTAGGCTGTTGAAAGAGAAGAATTCCTAACCTTTCCAAGTATTTGGCACCTCTTTCTACGGGTGATGACAATGTGGTCACATTAATTGTTAATCCTCCTTCTAATTCAAAGAGAGGCAACATACTGCAGGGGCAAAGCCAGGCCAGATGCACATCCAGAGAGACTCAAAGTTAGAAATTAATTTTATATGGGTGGGAGCCAGTCTTCGGTTGTCACATGATGCCAACTTATGCAAATGTAAAGCAGGAAGTGTAGTCATTGAGATGCTTTATCTATTTAATGTCAAAAATCTACTATTATGAAGACAACAATATGCAATGTATTAATTATTGAAATTGTCCTACTAATCAGTGTTGAAACTGTCTCATTGCTATTTGTTTCAGAATAAAATTAATTTTTAAAAAATCTAGATATTTGGCAACATCTGTAAACTTGATTACATTTTTTTATATAATCCTTTCAACTGGATTTGGCATGCAGCCTGTTTCAGTTAATGAGAACAGCCAAATAGGAACCATTAAAGAAAGCCTTTTGGTTTGTTCTCTTTCTTTTCAATGCATGCTTTTGGCTAAGGCTCATGGTGTTGCCCACATCGGGCTTACACTCACGAATTTCCTGTCACATCCTCCCGGGCACAGTTAGGTGTTACTGAGCTCAGCTATTTTGTTCTATTTCTCACCACCTTTTTCTTCTCCTTTCTCCCTTTGTTTGGCTCGCACTGTTTCCTCTAGTATAATCTTTACTGTCAAAACTTTTCAAAAGTATCATCTTCTTTCAAATGCCTGTAGTCTGAGGAAAAAGAATGATTTGCTTTATCATAATTGAAACTCTTAATTAAAATCCAATGGCCAAGCCTCCAAAGGCTTTTCAATTGCTAGGAGACTATTCCCTGGGCATTGTGCTGCGCTGTATGCATGGCAGAATCAAAAGGAAAGGACACAGAAAACCCGTTTTTCATTTGTTGTTCATATTTTTGTATTATTTTCAGTAGATTTTTAATGACCTAGTTAATGTTATAACTGTTTGTAGAACTCTTATGATCTAATGCAGACTTCTCCAGGCCACTTATTTACAATTATAGCAATTGCACCTTTGCCATAACTTTCACTATTTCAGGAGGCATAGTTCCATTCCACATTGTCTGGAGTCTTCTGCTGTAATAACACAGATTTGCCAAGACAAACGCATCCCTCTTCCCCTGCTCCCTAAACTCTTGATTGAGGCACTGCCTTTATGAAGTCTTACTGTGAACACAGCATTTAGTCCATGGTGTTTTTTGTCTGAATGTCTTTTGCACATTCTTGGGGAGGGTTTTTCTTTTCCAAACAACACTGCAGGGTAAGCTGTAACCCCAGATCCTATAAATAGGGAGAGCAGCTGCAAAACTAAATTTTATTGTCTCTGGTCCTAAGCTGCTGAGTTCTTATTAAAGAAAAAGGAAGAACTCCAGAAATGAAGAGAAAAATGTCTTGATTTTTCAATAATTACTGCATGGTCTGGAGGTAGCAAGTATGTTATATTCTTACTCAAATGCTGTTCTCCTGAAACGCATTATAGTGAAAGATGAAAATGGTGCTGACAGTACCAGATTGGTCAGCTTAAGGTTACTGCCAGCCAAATCTTAGAAATACTAAATATAAAAATTCCTGAAGTGTGTAAACAGTGACGACAAGATAGCAGCTGACAGAGTTGTGTGACAGGAAAGTTATCACAAACCAATTTAATTTGCAAGTGAAACTACATTACAAAGCAGCTATTGCAAATAATATTACAAAATACATTTCTGGGTCATTCAATGTCCTAAGTGTCTTAGGAGACAGACCACAATAACACTGACTTTTAATTAGATTAATAATAAGTCTAACCATTTTACAGACCATAATCTTTCTAAAGTCTCATTCGGCGTGTGAGGATTCCCAACATTTAGGCATCTTTTCATTCTTTATCCATGGTAAAAATACAATAGCTCTGTAGTAAAATGTCCATTAAGAATATGTCACCTCCGAAAATCACATGCAGTCCTAGTGCCCATTCTCTCCCTTAACATATGATCTGGTTCTTCAGAGACAAAAGTAGACACCTGTGACACCATACCCTTCTGCTTTCTGGCTGGACTCTGTCACCCTTTTCATTGTCTCTGTCCCAAATGAGCTGGAAAACAGGCCTGCTTGCTCCTACATGATCTGCAAAGATAGGAATTCCCACAAGTTAATTGATTTCTAGAAATATGAGATTATACCTGTCCCCACTAAGAATCTTCCAGGAAGATTCCTGTTCTCCTCAGAGAAAAGTGTCTAATTCTGGAACAATCTAGAAAGCCTACATATCCAGCTTTTCCTTTCTTCTAGGATCTCAGGTTCTCCCGTGCCCACCATCAGGCCTGCTCTGTACAGGGCACACCAGCCCTGGTCTGCCCCTCCATCTGTGCCAGAGCTCCTTCCTGAGAAAGCCTCCCCCATGCATGTCCTCTCCAGCCACTCAGAGTATTCTGGTGTCTGCTGTACAGCCACACTCTGAGGAGGCTTTTCCTGGCCTCCTGGAGAAGGCAACACTATGTCTCTGCTGGATGTACACGTGCTAATCCCCGAAACTTTTGAGTATGTTGTATCACACGGCAAAAGCTCCCTTCTAGGTGTGAATGAGTTAAGAACCTTGGGAGTAATGATTATCCTGCATCATGCCCATGGGTACAGTGGAATCATAGTTGTCCTTCTGAGAGGTTAAGAGTCAGAGAGAGATTTGAAGATGCCAGGCCACTGGTTTGGAAGACAAAGAAAGGCAAAATGAGCCAAAGAATTTAGGCAACTTCTAAAAGTTGAAAAAAAAAAGGGAATAATTTGTCCCCTGGAGTCTCCAAAAAGAAGACAGCAGTGCCAACCCTGGGATTTTAGCCCAGTGAGACCCATTTTGGACCCTAACCTCAAATCAGTACAATAATAAACTTATGGGCCAAATAGCTCAGAGGATGAAAGCACCTGCAAGCAGGCACAGAGGCCAGGGATTCAACCTCAGGCCTGCTGAGCTGGCCCTGCCCCCAGGGCTTGCTGAGAAGGTGACTGAGACTGGGCGTGGTGGCATACACCTGAAATTCCAGCTCTTGGGAGGCTATAAACAGGCAGATCACTATGAGTCCAACCTAGTAGTGAGACAAACACCCTGTAGACCCTTCCCTAACACACATGCCAACACACACACACACACACGCACACGCACACACACACAGAGATTGTGTTGTTTTAACTCACTACGTACTCTGTGTATGATAATTTGTTATAGTAGCAATAGATTTGATAATAGCTTTCTTCCCCGATTCCCTGTCAGCTCATTGTCACTTCCCTTAACCTGCTTTATTTTTCTTCATGGCATTTGCTACTATTGAAAAATCGCCTTCCTTCGCCATGGTGTTGAAGTATCTATCTCCCATAAAGAATGTGAATGCAACCCGGAGACTTTGGCTTGCTCAATCAAGCCTGTCGCAAAGATCACTCAGAGAAACCTGGTGACCAGTGGATTTTTGTTGAATGGGCAAATCAATGCTTATTAAAATTAGACCCCACTGTGATAGAATTGGCTTTTTTTTTTTTTTTTTTTTTTTTTTTTTTTTTTTTTTTTTTTTTTTTTTTTGCGGAACCAGGGATTGAACTCAGACCCTTGTGCTTGCCAGGGAAGCGCTTATTCCACTGAGCCATCTTCCCAGCCCTGTGATAGAATTTGGATGCCTGGGAAATGTGTGAGTATAACAATCCTAGTGGAATACAACAGTAGAAGTTTGTCACAGCAGTGGTGGCAGTAGTGAGGAGGGCAGCACTGTGGAGTTCTATCTACTTCTGTGATGGCACATGACCCTCATTATTAGTAGTAAAACCTGCATCGAAATTTCAAAATAGCTTTTCATTAAACACATATGAAAATGTCCTCCACACGTACATGCAGAATTGTTCTAGGCAATGTTGTTACTACCATTTAGCCAATATCTTCAAGTGAAAGCTGATGCTCACAGGGCAGTTATCAGCAATTCAGTGTCCACTGCTGAACTGTATATTTTGATAAATTTCCCCAAATTATCAAAGAAATGAATCTATTCATAATCAAAGTTGTAAAGAAAAATTAACCTCCAGAAAAAAATAGGTAAATGTTTTAGTGCAGGATTTGTAAAGCAAAAGTTGGTTCACACATGCAAAAAGAAGAGAGAGTAGAAATTCAAAAGTTGAGAATTGCACAGGCACCAGAAAGAGACCTTAGAAAAGTTGTAGACCCAACTGGTAAACTGGATCTTGGTTGACATTTCTATTTGCAGTGTAATTATGTGTTTATTTAATTACCTTCGAAGGTTCTTTGCACTTGGAAAACAATAATTTTCTTCCAAAGAAATAGACATTTCAAAGAAATCAAAGGATAAGCCACTACTTTCCTCAGCTGTCTGTTAGCCATGTCACTATTAGGCTACCACAAGTGAATCTTAGGGCTACACAGTGCATCAGTTCCATTCACTCCTCATTCCATGTGCTGGGGAGCATGTGCGGTACTAGGGATTCAGTCACAAAAGGCATGGATCTTGATTTCGAGAGTCACGAACAAGACAGGCAGTGTAATCATACAGCACATACAGATAGAGAGACCAGTGTTGCCCAAGCCCATGGCTGAAGAGGGGCAGGAAGGATGGTAAGTGGCCAGGATCTTTTGGAGGAAATAGGAAGTGTAACCACCCAGGTAAATGGGGAGGCAATGGGAGAGTAGACGGAGAGAGCAGCTCAGAGAAAGATGGGAAACATCAGAAGCCCTGGTATAATGGATAGCATAATGGAGGACACCAGAAACTTCGCAGTTCACATTTTTTCTCTACTAATGATGTGTAAGGTCATATTATATTCATTTAGTTCTATTTACATTAAGATATGCAAGTACAGTTTGTGTTCACTTTGCATAGCTGTCACTAAGCACCTCAATTTGTTGTATTTTATTTACCCTTTCCACTATTTCTGTTCATTTGGATAGTTCCAACTGTTTCGTTGGAACATTTATGACAATGCCATTGCCACCAAAAAGTGGTAAAGGTTCTTGTCATGTACATACATGTGGGAAATTTCATAGGGCACAGTGAAGGAGGCAGAACTAATGTTGCTACAGCACCCCTGTGATGAGCTCTCATCAGTTCTGAGGAATATGATTTGTATCTAGGTGTCCCCCCAAAGCCTTATGCAGGCACTGGGCAGATTTCTACAGGTTGTGACTTATTCATGATCCAGTGCTGGGACTCGGTGTGAGTACACCACCCTGCCTGGGGCTGCTAACCTGAATACAATGTAAGGGAGAGGGCTTGTCCTCTGTTGCTGCTGCTGCAGTAGACGTTTTTGTCCCTACTCTTCTCATTTTTCGCTTGCAGTTTTGCTGTTTTCCACCACCATGAACTGCTGTCCTCTGCTATGTGCCACTCTGCCGTACAGCCAGCTGAGTATGGACTCAAACCTCCACCAAGTGTGAGCCAGATAAACCTTTCCTTCCTGCATTTTGGGAGTCAAGTATTTTGTCCCAGCAATGACAGAAAAGTAACTGAGACAACGAATGTCTTAGTCATACCCTCGTTGCTGGGGCAAAATGCCCAGCACCCATAGCTTAAATGATGTCAGCTTCCTTTGGCTCACAGTCAGAGCTTTCAGTCCGGGATGGTCGCCTCCAATGTGGAACAGTTGTAGAACGGTCTAGGGAAGGACAGCTGCCACACCATGGTGTGGGAAGTGGAGAGAGGAGCTGGGAGGGCGATGCACCCGTACAGGCTGTTCCCCACCACCAGCGGAGGAATCTGCAGATGAGGCAGACCCAGCAATCCAACCATCTTCCAGAAGCCCCAAAGCCCTGCTCTGGCACACAGGGGAATGCTCCAGTTTTGAGGAACCTTCCAGATCAGAACCATAACAGGGTGAAGCACACAACCCAGGTCTGGTGTATAAGAAGGTTCACTGCGTCTTCTGTTTCTCCACTTACAGCTCTGTGCTTCACTCCAGGACATGTGGGTTCTATTTCCCAACAGGACGCTTGTCCATGGTTAGTGCCACCTCTATTTGGAAATGGAGATGGTAGAACTGCTAAGATGATCAAGGAACATAAGCTGTGGTAACCAGGTGCTAAAATTGAGTTTGTGATTGCAATTCAATTGACATATGAAGTTCAACGATGACATTTATGCAAGAAACAGAAACATAACATGGTCCATGTTAAAGACAAAGTAGTGAAGTCTGAGTGGAAATTTTCTAGCATTTAAGATTGTCTAATGGGCTGCAGACATGAAAACCCTAACAGCCTGCAAATGTGACAATGTTCACACATTTGGAAGGTCCCTATACAAATGGAACCTTGGGGGAGAGATAAACTAGTAAGAAAATCTGTGTGGAGAAATACAGCAATACATGGGAAAGAAAGAAAAAATACCCTATAAGGAAATTTAGGCAACATCTGAGAAGATTGTACACCGCATAGCACTCAGCCCATGAGGAACAAGGCCGGGCCTGCATGCTAGGAGGCAAAGCACCTGGTGGGCTGCACGGTACGCCTGCGTGTGAGCTCCAGCCCAGCAACGCCACCACGAAAGTTTTACTTTCAATGTGCTTTGTGTCCTAGCGTCTATTCCTTGGGATTGAGCACATGAGTGTTCTTGTCACAATTTGGAAATGAACCTCCTTGAATTTTTAAATGTTTTGTAATTGTGCAATACAGCTCCTGTTAGTAAGTAGTAATCCTCATAAGAAAAGTTCTGTTCTCAGAAGTGCAGCTCTGTACAGGAGCACTGCTAGCTGCCTTTGTGGGATGCTGGGCTCAAGTGAGAATGCTACCAAAACAGACAACAAGCAAAGCCTAACTTCACACCAAAACAAACAGAAGTATGTGTTTCTAATTTAAGCTGTATGATGTGTGTGAATCCCAAGTAACAAGTGGATCTTTATAAATTCTTTCAGCTCTCTGTTCAGTTTTGTTACTCCTTAAAAATTCGTATTAAATGAACTTCAATTTGTAGGTACAGGCTTTTTCAACACTGATTTAGTAAACATGCCCCCTCTTTTATGGGTCACTTTTCTACTCTATTTTCTATGCTGATTTCCTCCCTACTATTAGTGGTGATTCTAATATTTGTCATAGGAATCTGATTTTTTATTTGTGCTTTGCAAAATGTTTATTGCTACTCAGCATTGGTATTTTTAACTTAGCTCAATTTTTATTTTTTCTAGCACATTCTGCAGTATATCATAGTTACATTCATCATGAGGAATATGAGTGTAATGTATCTTCGTTCTCCTTACTCCTTCAGCCCCTTCCTGCCATATCTCCTTCTATTTTTTGGTCCACTTCCCATTTGCAAAATATCTTTCTCCCTATTTCTATTATCTGTGTTTTACTTTGCCTTTAATTGATTTATACCTTGTGCTTCTTCTCTAAGAAAAACTACAAAATATTTAAGCATCTATGTCTAATTTATTTCACTCAAAATGATGGTCTTAAGGCCCATGCATTCTACTTTTTTCTACGAAACACCCAAATTTTAACTTCCTTATAGCAGAGTAATGGTATAAATACCGCACTGTCTTTATCCATTCAGTGTTGATAGGCCTTCCCCAAGACTTATCTATTATGAATTGCGCTGCTATGTACATGGATGTGTATGTATCGCTGTAAAAAGATGTTTTTAACTGTTTCCGGAAGATACCTATGAATGGATTATCTGACTCAAGTAGAATTTCTATTTTTGAAGACTCTCCATTCCGATTCCATAGTGATTGTTTGCCTTCCCATGAACAATATTAAAATGTTTCCTTTTTCCTGTAGTCTCTCCAGAATTTGTTATTTTTTTATTTTTTTTTTACGATAATAAATTTTCTCTGGAATAGGATGGGGCTCATTTTGTATTAACTTACATTTCTCTAATGGCCAGAAATGGGGAACATTTAAGTATTTGTTTTTCATTTGTGTGTCTTTTTCTGAGAAAGTTTTCGTACATTTCAGATGTATGATTTTTTTTTTTTTTTTTTTTTTTTTTTTTTTTTTTTTTTTTTTTTTTTTTTTTTTTTTTTTTTTTTTTTTTTTTTTTTTTTTTTTTTTTTTTTTTTTTTTTTTTTTTTTTT
>PVKA01000848.1:75026-171621 GCA_004027165.1 Ctenomys sociabilis | reverse complement strand
TAGTTAAGAACATCTGAATGTGATTTTTCTTATACAACATACTGCATGTATATATACATACATATATTGGAAGTTCTAAATTTGCTGTGAATAATTAAGAACCTCATCACTATCTTTTATAGTATTTTTATCATTAATAGCTGAAGCATTGATTTATAGAAATACAGTTTAGATAAACTTCAAACAAAATTTTACTAATAGAAGGTTGATCTCTAATATTTACTACTGTTATAGTCATTATGGTTTTATTCAGTAACTTACTAGGCTTTATAAAGAAAATCTTCCTTTCCTGATCTGTGTCTTTTTTTGGGATGTGTATCTATATTTTGTTTCCAACTCAAGGGAGGGGATAAAATGCTAATTTCACAGGTAAGAGCTTCTAACCAAATATCTAACATAATTGTATAAAGTGAAATACCTGAAATGTATAAATTAGTTTAATCTGGGAAAGTAATGTGAATACAACTTTTTTATGCTAATTCAGATTTGGTTTTAATTAAATATTTTTGCTAAGTCAGAGAAAATAGTCTTTTTTAACATATGGTATCTTATGTAAACATCTTTAGAAAATGTATATTCGTTTTTGTGTAAGTTTTTTGTGTATTTAACCATTCTACTGTCTTTCCAAGACAAGTAGGTTTTGAACTAAAATTGTTTCATTTGGGGTGAAGACAAATGATTAAAAAAATTTTTTTAGTCCTTCCATTTTTTTAACTTGACAAATTCACATTAGGCTATTTAGCAAAAGATGAGTTATATTTTTATCCTATTATAGTAAAACCTCTCACTAATTCAGAATTTATGATACTTCAGCTGCAGTATTTGTGATCATTTTGAGTTAAAAAAATCAAAGTTAATTTCTTCCTCTGAATTTTCAGGGTCATACTTTTAAGGGGAAACCTGTCTAAAATCACTAGCTTTTCAAACCAAGGGCTCAAGAAATGAAGGATTCCTTCAACGTGCCTTCAACCTCTGGGTCCAGCAGTTAATTCTTGTATGTTAAAGGACTTTTATGTTTATGATACATTTTAATGTAATGTTAGCCTATTTAAAATATAATGTAGGTGAACACATTTTATTTATTGTAGCATTTAGTTTAATCTGTAATCTGCTTGAAGGTAATAAAAACTGAAGTTTTACTCAAATGTTGTGTGGTTAATACTTTTACAGTAAGTCACATGGACCTACTCATGTTATTCCGAATTAGTGAGGTTTTACTGTTCTAATATTGTAGAATTTAAAATGATGAACTACAGAGAGACTCTAGACATTTAGTAGAGCAAAGGAAATCATGGTTTGGATCAAGTTTATTTTACTTTGACATTACTGAAAGCTAGATTTAAAAAAATAAAAAGATAATGTGATTTGGCATTACTCTCTTTACCACTCTAAAATAGGCAATAAAAACAGAGTTGTAAATGTGTTTCTATAGATTCATATGTGTACCTGCATGTTAAATATACTTGCTTAGAGGTGTACTATTATAAGACAGTGCTTTAGAATAGTTCATCTTTGAAATTTCTTCCAGATTTTCATACTATGTGCAAGGAATTTGAATCTTGATGTATTTTAGTGCTGTATTATAGTGCATATTTTAGTGCTGTATTATATAGTTTTTGATTAGACTAAAGGAAGTAGTCTCTTCCCTTTACATATTCCAAAGTAAAGCTTTTATATTCTGGAATGTGATTTTGAAGCTTTGGGTAGAATGTCAGAAGATTCAAAATCAGATGTAGAAAACAGTGGTGGCTTAAAGCAAGTTGAATTCAGGAATAATAAAAAGACAGATGTGAAAAAGGAATGAAAGAAAGGTGCAGTGGGCTGGTGAGATAGCTCAGAGGACTAAAGCACCTACTCAGGCAAGCTTAGGTAAGGACAAGCACAGGGACCATGACTTGATCCCTGTCACCACATGCTGCGCCAGCCCCTTCCCCAGGATGGGTTGAGCCAGCTAGAGTCCAAGCATAGTGGTACATCCCAGTGCTGAGGAGGTTGAAAGTAGGAGGATCACCATGATTCTGAGCCACATAGTGAGACCCTGCAACAGCCGAAAAAGAAAAGTATAAGGACAGGGGATAGAAAGGCTATGAGGTAAAAGGACACAGAAGAGATGAATGAGAGTAGACCATTAAACTAAAATATATTGAAATCTTTGTCCATTTGGCCTTTATACATTTTTTAAGTTCAGTTGAGTTTACCATGTTGGTGCACAGTGTAGCTTTTCTGAGATCTGTTTTGGACATCTAATTGATGTTTAAAGCAACTAGAAATTTTTTTAAAAGTGGAAAGTACTAACAACATCACTAAGTACAATAGTAATTAAATACTTTGCATGCAGTTATTTTTGTTTAAATCAAGTTTTCCCATATAAACTTACTTTACCTTAATTTTTGTTTCTGTAACTTAAATATCCACTTTTATTACATAACTGATTAGCTACATATATTTTATCCCTAACCATATCTTGCCTCTGTTTTATTGATTTAACAATATTTCAGACATATGTAGTATAGCTTTTCAAATTTGCTTCTTTGCAGGTAGATTCTTGATCTGTCACTTCTAACAGCAGCAGATTCTTCTTTGCCTACTTCTTTTAACAGTTTTTCTCTTACACTTCCTTAGAAAATTGTTTGCAATTTTTGTTTTGAAGATGAATAATAGCTTAATTGCAAATTATAACACTTACAGATGGAAGTGGAGAAAGAGGAGAAAAGGATGCAAGCAAAATTACAACGTATCCTCCAGGCTCTGTACAGTTTGATTGTGAGCTCCGAGCACTACAAGTCAGCTGTGGATTTCACCATTCAGGTAGCAGCTGGAACTTTAGGGTATAACTACATTTTTACGATTGTGCCAAATAAATGTCTTACTTATTTAGTTTTAATGAATATAGTCTGTTTACTGCATGTGTTGATTAATAATCTCTCACATCTAAAAGAGCTTCCTATTCATTTTAGTATCTGTTTTAAAAACTGTAGTATGGGCCAGGGATGTAGCTCTGGACAGTGCCTGCTTGATAAGCTCTACATCCTGAGTTCGATTCCCAGTACAAAAAAAAAATCAAAAATCTATGATCTAATGGAATACTTACTGTACTTGTCAGAAAATCTTATTTGTAGTCTGTCTTCTAATGGACTTATTTTATACTTCAGGAAATTACTAAAAATGGAATAATGTCTAACATCTTTTTATGGCATGGTCCTTTTTTAAAATTTTAATGAGAAATTGTGCCGCCAAATTTCTTTTTTATCTTCAACGAACTCATAGTCATCTGCCTGTTAACAACCTCCCAAGAGCTGGGATTACAGGCAGGCACTACCATACCCAGTCTCAACTGCTCTGTCAGCATGCCCTGGAGGTAGGGCCAGCGTGGCAGGCCCATGGATCAAAACCCCGGCCCCTGCATATGCTTATAGGTGCTTTAATCCACTGAGCTATTTGTCTGGCCCCTGTGTACACTATTTCATTAAACTTACACATAATTGTATAGAGTTCCAACCAACCTGCTCCCTGGTTCCGCCAAAAAAAAAAAAAAAAAAGAAAAAAGAAAAGAAAACCTACTACCTGTACTTATTCTAGATATTAGAGAATAGTATTTAACATGTAGTTACTCACTATTAAGACTCCACAGTTGATAAGAATCAATTTGTATTGTTAATGTTATTAAATGGCATTTGTAAGAATGTGTTTTTATGACATAGAAAGGTAATTTGCAGAGCTAGTATTATATTGACTTGTTATTAAGTGTGAATTCATTTCAGCTTCCTTTACCCATTTTTAATGACTATAAGATTAAACAGTGGAAATCACAATGCTTTCAGAATGGTTGTGATAGAAATATAAAATTATGCAGTGAAAAATAAAGCTGTTTATTCTGGTTTCAGTGGTTTTAATGGAAAATGGAGATGTCTATACTTTCGGATATGGGCAGCATGGGCAGCTGGGACATGGAGATGTCAATTCCAGGTACTCACTTTTTGTTTGAAGATACTGGATTCTTATACCTATTCCACCTTTTTCCTTCCCACCTTTCTTCTTAAATCCCTGTTTCTAAAATCAAAATAATATTTATAGTACTGTTTTGCAATCTCTGTCCTGATAATTCTTGGTGGTCCTTGATTTTGTGATGCAGAGCCTTTGTGGGGTAGGTGATTTTGTAGTTTTAAGAAGCTGGTTCACACTTTTTGCATTTTAAATATGAGTAACTATAGGTAGCACAAAATCCAACCATACTGTTACCAGTTACTCTCTTTTTAAAAGCTGCGCATAGCAATAGAGAAAACATACAATATACCTAAATTGCATTTTTAAAAGATTAGCAGTGAGTCTAGATGTGTAGCTCAGTGCTTACTTATCCTACGCAAGCCCCTAAGTTTGATTCCCAGCAGTGCAAACACACGCTCACACACACACGTGCGTGCACTCACACACATGTGTACCCGTGCACACACCACCACCACATAGATTCAATCATATTTTTTCATGTCTATTTTGAAATTTGGTCTGACATTAACAAAGTTGTTGAAGCTTTTGAATAATTTTGAATTGAAACTTACTGGTTTATTTAATAATTTAGTTCTTCAAAATATTGAAGAACTAACTGACAGAGATTATAGGTAGTCATTTCCTAAAGTTCATTCTTCCTCTTACAGTTAGTACTACTGTGTCCACTGGTGATATATTACCTTTCCCAGTCTCCATTGCTGCAGATATAGCCATGTGAACTTAAATGATATGAACAGCTTTAGAATTAGGCTGTTATAGGAAAGGGTAATACCCTCTCCATTTTCCTTTCCTTATCACTGGCTGGAAAACATACACGGTGATACAAACTGGAAAAGTCATGACAGAGTTCATCATTGGAGACCATGTGTTGAGAATGACAAAGTACAAGTTAGAAATAGCTAGTATCAGGCTGGAGAGATAGCTCAGTAGAATAAGTGCTTTCCTGGGAAGCTCAAGGGCCTGAGTTCAATCCCCGGTTCTGCCAAAAAAGAAAAGAAATAGTTAGTATCCATTACACTGTAAACTACCACAATAGAGTCTTGTTAGTTTATATACTTAAGTGAAGAGTAAATTTGTGTCTTAAGTGTTATTATTTTGGCTTTGCTATAGTGGTGCTTTTGTTAAAAGTAAGAGAAATCTTTCTTACTTCCTGTTTTCTTATGGATGCCAAAACAGGACTTGATGTGCACAGAATTATTGGGGAAAACGTTGAAGGAAAAGAGCAGACATAAAAAGAGAACCCTTGGATATGATGCAGGGCTGACTCTATATGAAAAGAGAGAAGGAAGGAAGGTTTGAGAAGGAAAAGTCTAGATTGCAGTACACTTTTGTAAGCATTTGAACCAGGCCAAACCAGAGTTGCTTTTCAAAGAGTCTCATACCAGGCAGGCAAAGGCCTGCAGTCACATATTCATTGTACTCAATTCCAGGATGGTAGGATGCATGGAAAACGATGACCATATAAAGCCAAAGAGATGGCACCTGTGGCAATTAGTCAGCTCCTCTCCCCACAGTAGATTTTCTTGAAGGCAACCTAACTAATTTTTGTATCTGTGGAAAACAGGTGTATTTTGCAAATCTGGAGAGATGTAGGTGCTTAGGCTAAGCAATATAGTTTGTTTTTGACTCTTCAGACTTCCTTATTTTCCTTTGTAGACAGAATACATAATTCCATCTCTTTGAGAATCAAAAATGTGTTATGGTCTCTCATTTATATTTATAATGTCATGTAGATAATAATGCTACAGGTTTTACTTTGTCTTGAACTCATCCCATTGCTATGACAGTGATACATTTATACCGTTTGTATAACATAATCTGATTCCATAATTCTTATATGTGAAGAACTTGGCAACTTGATGTCAGACATGTGGTGATTTATTTTCACCATCATTACCATTTACTGTTATTTGTCTAGAATTATTTTCATTGTCATATGAACTGGGAAAGGTACAAGGCAGTGAGATGACAGAGTCCCAGTTGTCTGTGAAGCAATGAAGTGGACTTTTTCACAAGATTTTGAATTGTGTTATCTTTCCACTGAAAATAATTGTTGAAAAGCTACATTTTCATTCCCCAAATTAGAAGGGAAATAGTGAAAGCCATGACAGTACTCACATCATATCCATTAAGTTGTTTTATGTTAACTTACTATTCATTGTAAAGAATGAGCAGCATATGCCAAGATCCTGCCACAGTAGCTGTTGAAAGGAAGTTGTTCTTGTCAGCTTTTAAAGTGAAGATGTTATCTAAAATCATTGTTTTGTGAGGGCCGGCCAAATAGTTCAGCGAATTAAAGCACCTGCTTAGGCAGACACAGCAGCTGGGAGTTTGATTCCCCAGACCTGCTATGGTGGCCCTGCCCCTGAGGCGCATTGAGATGGTGATTGCCCATGTCTGTCTGTAATCCCAGTACTTGGAAGGCTGTAAACAGGAGGATCACTGTGAGTCCGATCTATGTAATGAGACCCTGTAGACTCTGTACTAAATAAATTGTTTTGTGGTCCTGATTATGCTGTGAACACTATGCCTTAAATTGCTGTGACTTCTTAACCTGACAGTATCACAATAATATACTCAGTGTTTTGAATACTTTAATTTAACTAAACTAATAGTTTAATTTTCATCCTTAAGAAATATGACTTACTGTTGAAACACTATATCAGAGTTTCTTAAGACTACCCAAAGTTATTCCTACATAGAAATCTTCATTCCTGCCTTTATTAATTGACTTGTAACTTGAAGACATAGGGTAGGTTGAACTAAGCTTGATAATTTGGTATGGTGCTATACCTACATGTGTTTTGCATAGAGTAGCAATGTACCAAGACTACTTCTGTCCTTAGCACTCTGTTTTGTATGGGACTTGAAAGACAAGAACCAAGAACTGTTCCTGCCTTCCAGTAAAATTAGTTTGAAAAGGAGTTATATACCTTACATGGAAGAATAACCCCAAGGAATAAAGTCCCTATAGTTACAAAGTTAATTAAGAAAAAATACTTTTAGATAGGTGAAATGATGATTACAGTTGGAAGATACTTTTGAAAAGTTTGTACTAGTAATCAAGTGCTATCAATTGGAATTTATTATATAGTATGCATTAACAATATGTTGATGAGAAGATAAATATTACAATGTACATTATGATAAAGAGAGAAAAAATGCTAGTGATATTTCCTTCCAAAAGTCAGTCCTTAGATTGGGTTACTTCTGTTACTTCAGAGCTATATGACCTTGGCCAGGTTGCTTAACATTTGTGTTTTAGATTTTTCCATTTATTTAAAGGAAATATATCTTTTTCAGAAGATTGTGTGAGAATTCACAGAGATGATTCACATAATTTGTAAAAGTCATTATTATTTTTGTTTTTTTTTTAAATGAATGTTAAAAGGTGTATACAAGTCTTTATACACTTACTCATGCCTTGAGTCAATGAATCCTTTGTTTTGATCAGTATGTTCCTAAATGTTTGAATCTTGAGTGCATTTGGCATTTTTAGTAAATGTAAAGCTTGGATATTGCAAAAGAAATGACATAATGCAGATACATTATTGTTCTTTTCTTTTGTCTAATAGGATATTTCTGAGGTTGACTTTTTTTTTTTCTTTCCCATCCTGTGCTAATAAGCTGTGTGATTACAGTGTTTGGAATCATCTAGGCAAGGCTTATGTGTTTGTTTTGCCATCACTTACCAATTATGTGACAGTAATTTCTCTAGGCTTTAGTTTTCATATTCTGCTACATCACTGTAGAATGAAAGTCTGTAAAGTACCTGTCCTAAACACATGCACATACCCACATACAATTTTTCTTTTCTTCTTCTGATTTCTAAATAATGTAATAATGAGCTCATCAGTATCAGAAAGAACTCAGTCTTTGGGCTAGAAGACCCATCAACCTTTGGGAAAATCTTTAAAACTCTTTATATCTGCATATAGAGTTCTTTTCGTAACCAGTGATAGTATTTTTATATGAAAGTGTTTTGTAAACTACAAACTAGTAAAAAGTTGCAGGAATTCTGCATGTACTTTTTTGAGTTCTTCTGTGAGGACAGTAGTTAGAAGTGTAGCGCTTTGAAGTGATAATTATTTGCCTAAATGCCCTATACCTCAGAATTAAAGTCCACTTACTTTTTGTTGCTGTTCTTACCTATATTGCCCTATCCTCAAGTTTGAGAAAACAGAAAAAGAAACAAAAAATGAAACTACGGTGTTTTTAAGTCATAACCATTCTGCTTTCCTCCTCTTCTTTTTTTTTTTTATTATATATCTACCGATTAGTCACGGTATTCTTTTCACTAAAAGTTTAACATCTGGCACGCAGTGTTTGTTTGTTTGTTTTTTCCCTGTGGATCTGTTTCCAGTTCTGAGTTCACTATCACATGAATTGTCCATACAGTATTCTTAAGTTGATCCTCATACAACTGTCTAGTAAACTTTATTTCTACCTTTGTGGAGGTAGATCTATCCTCTAGCTCTGAATTCTTAAATTTAAACAATCATTCTTTTTTTTTTTTTTAACAATCATTATTCTGGTAACAATCTCTTCCTCTGCTATGCAGCCCAACTGTACTTGCCTTTGCTTTGTGAGTACATTATTTTCTACATACATCACTCTAGTTTTTGACTTTTTCATCCTTTTCACTTTTGTATCCTTCCCAATGTAGAAATTATTTCATTTTTTTCACTTAAATTCTTACCATTATTCTCAGTTTTCTTACATTCTTGTTTCTGATTCTAGGACATGACAAAACTTTGCATGGCTGTCTCTTTATCTTTTTTCATGTCCATGGTTAGACTTATGGAAAGAAAGAAAAATCATAATATGATCTATTTAGATTGTTAAGTAGTTTTCAGATTCAACCAATACCTTCTTTTCCATATCTTACAGCCTTCCTAGATCTCGTTCTTTCGCATAGCATAAGTGACCCTTGCACCATCTACCTTGTTATTTAAGTTAAGTTAAACAAACAAACAAACAAACAAAAAAACCCTCTTTTAGCCCCATATTGATCATCTGTTGACTCTGGTCAGTCTTGTTCTTTAATAGCTGCCACATTCATCCATTCTTTTCCATACTGTTCTTCCTTCAGACCTCACCATAACTTAACTAAACTCTTGTGGAATTTTCTTAGCTAGATTTCCAGCTCCTAATCTTTGCTCCTTTCCAATTCATTTGCCATTGCAGTCTCATAAACATTGAGGTTATATATCTTTTATGTATTTTTTAAAGATTAGAAGTATCTTAATTGCATTGTTTAAAATAAAACTCTTATTAGATACAGGGTATTTTTACATTGGTTAATATTCTAATTATAGTTGATGATTATAAAAGATGGTTACCAAAACGGTTAATAAAAGTAGGAAAGGATATCAGGATGTCACTTGTCATAATAGCTATGTGTTTATTAAATGTTGTGCCAAAAGTAATCCAAGTATTTGACATTATGAAACTTCTTTTTATGAAGGAACTGCATCGGGTAGGTACTTTTTTTTTTATTATTCTCTGCGTTATAGAAGAGAAAACTGAAACACAGAAAGTACGAGTAATGTGTTCAACGTCATGATCTTGTTGCTATGAAGTGATAGAGTGGAATTCACATCCAGGCAGTCTGTTACTGAGCTTGAACTTGCAGCTACTGCCTCAGAGGATGCTAGAATATTCTGACTCATTAACTACTGATGAAAATCTGAGATTATAGTTTAGTGATAAAAGTTAAAATACAGGATTATATAATTTTTGCATTCACTACCTGGATTAAATTCCTGTAAAAGATCATGATTTTAATTTTTGTCCACCAGCCATTTAATGAGAGATCTCTGTCATATTCTTTATTTTTACAAGGTAACATTTTTCTTTTTAAAGTAAAAGTAGAACTAATATTTCAGAAAAGTTAAAAATTATGTGTGATTAAGGAGTAAACTCTAGAAATTTTCTAAATAATTTCCTTAAGGGTCAGCATCTGTGTCTTTTTCATCTTAGTTTTCTAGTACCTAGATTGGGGACAGGCATATAGCACTGAAATACGTGTTTACTGAATATTCTTATTCTTTTGCTTTTTCTGTTTCTTTTTTTATTGCACTGCACTGTTTATTATTTTTTATTTCATTTGGGTCTTATGAGAAATTGACATGATTTTTTTTTTTTTAACTAGGGGATGTCCCACTCTTGTTCAAGCCTTGCCAGGCCCTAGCACACAAGTCACTGCAGGCAGCAACCATACGGCAGTCCTTTTAATGGATGGACAGGTCTTCACCTTTGGAAGTTTTTCTGTAAGGAATTTTTTAAACATTAATAATATTGCATCATAATTTATCTATGTTAGCTTTTTTTCCCTGGTTTCAGTGAAATTCTTGTATACCAATAGCATATGCATATTTTCTGCCTCCACCTCCACTGCACCCAAAATCTAAATGGCATTCTTTCTTTAATTTTTCTATCTTGACATTATAGTTTACTGAATTTAACAGCACTGTTTCAGTTGGACATGTTTGCTGTAGATCAAGTCTTTAAAAGCATTCAGTAATTCTGTCATTTGAAAAGTTCTCATTTAATTTGTAAAGATTCCTTTTTTTAATATACATAACTATTTGTACTATTTTTATTTCAGAACTTTTTAAGAGTGTAGTTTATAAAATAATCTTTGTTTAAAATTATATACTTTCTGTGTATCTGCTGCCCCAGAAGACTGACAATGAAAACACTTAGAGATTTTTGCATAGTAATGTTAAAGAAAATCATCATAAGTGTGTTTTCATAAACTTGTACCTTCTCTCGTAACTATTGAGGACCGTAGAGTTTTTAAGTTTCAAAGATGCAATTTATAACTCTTGATTTTTAAAAAGTATATATGTGAACTTAAAAAAATCACTTATCTTGTAAATTATTTCTGAAACTTGCAGAAAATTTACAAAAATAACGTATACTCTTATACTCTTTAAGGAGATTCACCTTTTATTAATATTTATATGTATTTAATATTTTGATCCATTTATCTTTTATGTGTGTTCTTTCTGTGTATGTGATGTTGAGTATGATTGCTTGTGTTTAAATATTTTTCACCTCAGTCTAGTAAAAATAATTATGTAGTCTTTGGCCCTCTATTCCTAATCCTAAATACTTTTAAATTTTGTCATTTGGCTCAGTAATATTTTTTATCTTTTTTCTCCCACTAATACATGATAAGTCATTGCATTTTTGTCTTGTTTCTTTAGTCTGCTTTCATTAGGAATGTGTCTACTTTTCTGTCCACTGTGTTTTTTATTTAGGTGCCAAGTATCAAACTCAGAACCTTGTGCTTGCCAGGCAAGCACTTATGCCACTGTGCTATCCTCCCAGCCCTTTCTGCTGCTATGACATGTAAATTTGTATATAGTGCTCCACCTTCTTTCCTCCTTTACTCTGCTTTTGTAGGTCTTTTCTAGTTTATTCTTTCTGTGTTTCTTCTTATAAAGATAAATAAATTAGTACATGCACACACAAGCACACCACATAAACATGTAAGTTATTTCCTATCTTTGTTTTTTAAAAGGAAGTGTCCTATATGAGTTCTTTTGTACTTTACTCTTTCCACTTTAATATATCTCTATAGAAATCACTCCATCACTTAATAGAATCTCTTTTTTGATCTTTGTAAAGTACTCTATTGTGCATATATATTATATTTAGTCAATTTCTTCTGCTTAGATGTTTAGATACTTGCTGGGATTTTTGAGTGAGAATAAGGAATATTATTAGTGTATTTTGAGGTTCATTCCAAGAAGTGAGGTTGCTGGGTTATGCCTGTGCTCTATATATGATAAGAACATTTTTTTTCTTTTGTGTTCACTCCAGCAGCAGGTGAAACTACCTGTTTTTCCACAGCCTGCCACAGAATCTGTTGTCATGCCTTATAATTTGTACCAGTCTGATACATGAGAGCCATCAAGTCCTGATCATTCTATATTTTGGAATTAAGGGTTAGACTTTCTCTTTTGGAAGATGACTTTCATACATTTTCTTGGTCTTTTCCACACCTCTCATCTTGCTGAGCTTCCCGTGTAGTGCACTCAGGCTTGTAGGGGCTTATTAGTTAACCATAACTAACTTAAAGAACATTACATCTCCTGTCTCCTAATACTGTTCAATGCTTAAGGATTTATGTGCTATATGTGTGGGGTTTTTTTTTTTTTTTTTTTTTTTTGGTGGGGGAATGCTGTGGGAATGCTAACAGCAAGATCTAAAATAAGTTAATTCATGATTGTTCTTCAGTCTCAGAAGTTCTAGTTGTGAACTTTTATAAACTTACAAATGGCTTTATCTTATATTTTTGCTTTTCTTCAGATTACTTGATTATTAGGGATTAATAGAATAACAAATTCCTTAATCAGTGTTTTGTCCAGATTTCACGTGTCATATATGAAGAAGAAAGTCTCGTATGGCTATTTTTGTCTACTATTTTAACTTTTTGAAAATTATGGGTTATTTTCTCAGCAATACTGTTAATGCAACTTGCTTAATTTTTTAGAAAGGCCAGCTGGGCAGACCTATCTTGGATGTGCCATATTGGAATGCAAAGCCAGCTCCCATGCCTAACATTGGATCAAAGTATGGAAGAAAAGCTACTTGGATAGGTGCAAGTGGGGACCAGACTTTCTTACGAATTGATGAGGCACTTATTAATTCTCATGTACTTGCTACATCAGAAATTTTTGCCAGTAAACACATAATAGGTAATACTAATAATAAACAAAATCTATCCCTCAAACCTTTTATCATGATCAATAGTAAATAGCTTTTGTTTTTTCTTTCTGCCTGAAGAAAACTAAATGGAGCATCTAAGTTTATATGTATCTGTGAGCTTGAAGAATGGAATAATTCAGAAATCCAGAAACCAGAATATTCATAAGATAGTAGTTGAACTATGAGCTAAATTGTGGTAGTATAAAGCATATTTCTGTTATTTCTTGTTAAGCAAATGGTAGAAATTAATTTTATGGGATGTTCTAATCAAACCTCTCAGCTTCATTGAAACCAAGATATTACCCCATACTTACAATTATGATACCATGAATAATTAATTACATAACAGTGGCATGGCATAGGGACTAGGAGCATTTTTTATGGGTTTAGAGAGCAAGAGATACTCCTAAAACTTACACTTAAAGATTTTTTACCTAAGCTTTTTATGTATGTGTTGCCTGTGAAATTGTGATACTATTATGTAACATGTGTTTTGAAGAATATAAAAAGTTTACATATATTAAAACTACATATTTTCTCTTTAGGCTTGGTACCTGCTTCTATATCAGAACCTCCACCATTTAAGTGTCTTCTGATAAATAAAGTGGATGGGAGTTGTAAAACGTTTAATGACTCTGAGCAGGAGGATCTACAAGGATTTGGTGTGTGTCTTGATCCTGTCTATGATGTAATTTGGAGGTACGTGTAGGTGTTTATAAAATGTAACATGTAAGTAAGTTTTGATCAAGTTATCTTCTTTTGGTAACATAAAGTTCATATATATGCAGATTTTTCACACACAAGAACTCTCTTATGTAATTGCAGCCATTCACCTTCAGTACCTAGGTGGGAAAGAACATGCATTCTGAGATATCCTACAAAGGTTTATCCTAGCTCCATGATTTGCTTTCTCCTTCACTTTAGAGAAGTTACTCTGTCTGTGTGCTCTGTTTCTTTCATTAATGAAATGGGATAGTAATAGTATAGATGCACATAGTAGTGGTTGTTTACAAATGTTTGCTACTATTTGTTTACTTTAGAGCATGTACCTGTTATTTTTTGTAAGTAATCCTGATATACTGGTGGCTGCCTGAGCATATTCCTGTCAGTATTGAATCAAATTTATTTCTTGTTTCCATAAACATCTAAGTTATTATGTAGATGGAAGAAATTATGCCAACAAGGCAGAATAAATAAGAAAATTGAGTCTACTCTTTAGGAATGTGCATAATAAAATATATAAATATATTGATAGATAATATATGTGAGTTATATATCTAAAGATATACAAAAGTATACAAAAGACCCAGTGAAGAAATTATCTTGTACTTGTTTAAAATTTACTTGTGGTGTGCTATATATAGAAATATATAGAAGGGTAAAGAAAAGTTGTATTTTTCTATTCCTAGCTTTGGGAACCAGTAGGAAGGAAATGTAACCTTCTGCTACCAGAGTGGTTTATCACAAGACTGAGTTTCTTTTTCTCTTTCATTTTTTTTTCATCCCTTTGGCTGTGTTTATTTCTAGTAAATATGAATTCTGGTAAGTTGAATGTTTTAAATTATATGAATGAGAAAAGGGAGAATATTTTGTCTTCTTTCTTCTGACCATGTCTGCTTGTATTTCCATGAGTTGCCAAGTCCTTATAAGCCATAGTTTCTGTTAATTATGACGTTTGCATGCAGAATGATGGAATTAAAGTACTTTCTAGAGTGCTGGTCACTTTATCATTTGGATATTCTGTGAGAACACCTAGAGGCCAAGAGTGGAGTTTAGCAGTGCTTTTATATATCCCTGGTGGCACTGTGCAGGCTAGGTGAAGGAATATGAGACAACAATATACTAAGAGCCAAAATTAAAGTGGCCACAATGAGATGGAATGGAGGGGGTAGAAAGGGGAGGAAAATAATAGTCGTAAAGGGAGAATTGCTTGCAGTTATTTACTCAAGTCAGTTTATAAGTGTTTTTCGTTTTGTGTTTGTTTTTTCCTTTTTTTTTTAATTTTTATTTTATTGAAGTACAAATATCAATGGGACAGTTTTAAGATACCTGGACAAGATGGATTTGATAAATTAATACATTGCAAACTGTTTTCATAATGTTTTGATATCATAGGTGCATACATGATATTATACTTACAGACATTATTATAGCGTATATCTCTTATCAGTAAATTAGAACTGGGGATTGAACTCAGGCCCTTGTGCTTAACAAGGAAGTGCTTATTCAACTGAGCCATCTCCTGGGCCTTATTTTCTTTCTTTTTGAGACAGGGTCTTACTAAGTAGTTCAGGAAGATCTTGAACTCACTTTGTATCCCAGGATGGCCTTGAAGTTACAGTGTTTCTCTTGTCTCATCTTCCTGAATTGCTGGGATTACAGGTGTGCATCACCACACCTGGTTTAAGAGTTGTAATTATCAAAATATAGGTTCTGATTTGGGCTTAGGTTTCAGTCAGTATTTGCTTGTTTTTGTTTTGTTTGTTTGTTTTATATTACTTAGGATGGAACCCATGGTTTTATATATGCAAGGCAAAAGTGTCACCACTGGGCCACATCAACATCCCTAAATGTTCTATTTTTTAGGAACGTACTTTTTACATTAGTAAATAAAAGTAAAACATTGGCAATATGGAATTTGCTTCTAGACTAATTTACTAAGTTAGAGATGAAAGTGTAACGAAGTTCAGAGATTAAAAATAGTGTAGAGCTGTTTCCAAAGGATCTTAGCAAAACTCTGAAGTAACATCTAGCTAACTGAACTTTTACCTTTTTCACATCTCATGGTAGACATGAATGGGACGTACATTGTCCAACTCCATCATGATTTTCTCCATCATTCCTAGTAAGATTCAGAGATGAAGGGCAAACACATATAGTTGAGTAAAACAGCTGAGAGATAGTTTCCTTTTACATCAGGATCAGAATTTCTTTTCGTTACCCTGACTAGTAGCTTCTTTCTTTTCTTTGAAGTCCTTTAGTACTTCTCTCCTTTTTGTAGCTATCACAGACAGTACAGATCCAGTATTAGCTTACTTTGACTTTCCTTCAGGCCTATACTTGCTTTCTTTTATTCAGGATAACTTGTCCTGAATAATTTGATTTAATATTTATAAGAAATAGGTAAGTGTTAAGAGCAGCAATTTTAATTCTAACTTAAAAATTTACATTGATAATAGAAAAATTCATGTTATCTTTAGGAAAGCAATGCAAAAGTACATGTAGAATAAAGTATCAATCTTTAGATCTATTTCTTTCTCCATACCTAAATTAACTAACCTGTATAGGTCAAACCTGTATAGGTTACATTTGGTTTACATTATTTGTTATCTTTCTGAAAACATGTATTCTACTCCTTTATGAATAAAAATATGATTATCCTTGACACCACATGCCACACTGGCCCTGCCCTCAGGTGGGCTTACCCAGCCAAAAGAAAAACACCTGTATAGAATTCTATAGTCAGAACATAGCAAATATACTTAACTGTTTCCCCATCAGTAGACATCATAATTGCTTTTTAAAAGTTATATTACCTATAGTGCTACAATGAACACGCACTGACACCATATATCCAAACAATTGTGTACATATATGAAAATATTTTGGCAAGATAGCTCTCAATCGGAACTGCTGAGTTGAAACATAGGCTTATACACTGGTGATGAATCAGGTAACAGCACCAGTATCTATTCATTGTCATGCTTTGTGTCTAGATGTCTCCCGTGCCCCAAAGCTTCAGGCAGTCATGGGCGGGGCTTCTAGAGTTTGTGATTAATTCATGTTCCAAGACTAGGATTGTTGTAGGCAGTGGAGTTAAATAGAAATATTTTTAGGCAGGCAGGCAGGGCCAGGCCCTTGAAAGAGATAATACAGGAGACAAAAAACTTTGCAGCCTGGGAGGGACAGATGCTCCCACCATGGGCCAGACCTAAAAAACAAAGATCAAACAAGTGCCAACCTCCCTAAAGACTGGCATCTGAGATTGATCATCAACATGAGGGAGACCAAGAATCATTAATCCAACTACTACTACCTGAGAAATTCCTATTCTACATTCATGCCTGCTTGCTATGTGACTCGCTTCCCTATTTGTTTCTGAACTTAATCAATTTTACCTGAGCAATGGTGCTTGCAATCCCATTGGTTGGCCATAGTTTTGTCCCACCTATTGTCCACCTAAGCGAGTTCTCATGTCTTCACCACCTTAGACTCACCTACCACATGGTTTTCCTCTATAAAAGTCCCTGGAAGAAACAACTTCCTGGGGAACTACCTGCTCAGGCCCCCCTCCTGTTCCTCTCTTGGACAGCTTTCTCTCAATAAATCTATTCTGCTCATAACCTCTGTTTGTTCCTAAAATTCATTCTATAGTTTTAGAGAATGCAAACTCGTGCAGGTCAGGTTGGGAGATCATTTTTCCCCATGTCATTTGGAGGTCACCCACCCTAGGTCAGTTTTCTCCCTGTATCAGGGTTATGAGGTGAGTGCTAGAGCCGTCCTGGGGCAGATAGCCTGGATACATTATAGGGGAGGAACCAGGCTGCTCTTTGCTGCTGCTCCTTCTTTTTGCTATTGGTACTTTTGCCGCTAGCTGCCACAGTGAACTGTTGTCCTCTGCCATTCTGCCTTGGAGTCAGGGTGTATGGACTAAAACTGTGAGCTAAATAAATTTTTCCTTCTTTACTTACGGATGTCTGGTATTTTGTTGCAGAAACAAGAGATAAGTAACTGAGAAAAATAGCAAAGTTAGAATGCTTTTGGCATCATCCTTGACTATTCAAAACACAAACAAGTCTATTTAGTTCTATTTAAAATGTCACCAACTGCTTCCCATCTTCCTTAACCTATGCTAGTTCAAGATTGTTTTTCCTTTGCATTTATGCCTTAGCTTCCACCACATTCTGATCCTTTTTTCCGTACTAAGTATAATATTATTATCATTTTCTGCTCAAATTCCTATACGACTTTCTTATTTTGGAGAAAATAGAAATCCCTTTACCTGGCCTACAAAGTCCTACATGACCTTACCTTGCCTATCCCTCTTTCATTTCATGCTACTCATTTGCACTGCTTTAACTCTAATGGTTTTCTTCAAATTCCTAAAATACCATCAAGCCCTTGCTTATATGAGCACACTTGGGCCTGCTATGCTCTCCCTACTTGTAATACTTATGACTCTGCAAATTTCTGGCTTTTATTCTTCACATTGTAAAGTTTTAATTTATATTGTCTCAGCTATACTGAAGAGACAATGGTACTGTAATTCTTAATCGCAGCACTTTTTCCTGAGCAAGATTTATAAAGTACATTATTTATTTTTTTCAAATAGTCTTGATTACCTCTAGCAAGCTGACTTGCATAAACACAAGGACATTGACCATCTTATTTATTGTATGCCATTCCTTACTTACCATGTAATATGTACTTAGTATTATATATGGAAAAACAAAATTAAAATAGGAAGAGTTGAAAGCAATAATGGTACTGTCCACTGATACTGACACTGAAGAAATATGAATTTTTGTACATACAAGAGTATTGCATGTTAATACATCACCATCGTATAAGCCTATGTTTCAACTCAGCAGTTCTGATTGAGAGCTACCTTGCCAAAATATTTTCATATATATACACAATTGTTTGGATATATGGTGTCAGTGCGTGTTCACTGTAGCACTATAGGTAATATAACTTTAAAAAAGCAATTATGATGTCTACTGATGGGGAAACAGTTAAGTATATTTGCTATGTTCTGACTACAGAATTCTATACAGGTGTTTTTCTTTTGGCTTGGTAAACCCACCCTGAGGGCAGGGCCAGTGTGGCATGTGGTGTTGAGGATTGGACCGTGGTCCCCTGGGCCTGCCTAAGCTTGCCTGAGCAGGTGTTTTAGGTTGATGAGCTATCTCGCAGCTCCTCTATACAGTTTGGATAAGAGTGACAAGTTTGTGTCAAGACTTCTGTTTTAGTCTGTGATCTAAGTGAAAATGTGAAGCCTCCCAAGTGCCACTACACCAGTCACTAAATATATTTTCTTTCAACTTGTCTTTTGTCTTTAACCATTTCAATAGAGATGTATTGTACAAGAGCATCATATTTATATTTATGCATCAAATTTTGAAGTGCATAGTTCCTGTATTTCTGAAACATTGCAATCTTGCTACTCAAATTATTTTATTGTGTTTAATTATTTAGCTTAGATATATAATAAGCCACATTTTCCCTTTTTAAGTTGATCATATTATTCTCTTTGTATTGTCAGTTAAATTTGTATTGCAGTTCAAATGAAACTACATGTTGAGGTGCTGTAATTATTCTGTTTCTTAAAAGGTTTCGACCAAATACCAGAGAACTTTGGTGTTATAATGCAGTAGTTGCTGATGCCAGACTTCCCTCTGCAGCAGACATGCAGTCCAGATGTAGTATTTTAAGTCCTGAACTTGCCTTACCAACAGGATCAAGAGCTCTTACCACTCGGTCTCATGCAGCTTTGCACATTCTAGGTAGGGTCACTATTTGGATTGGTGTGTGCTGTGCTGAAGCTTAGAGTTTTTTTGTTTAGAGTCTCTACATTTGTATGTCATTCTGTCATGTTTATTAAACAATAATATGCTAGATACAAAATTTGACATGCAACCTATTACGAAAGATTTATGTATGCTTAGATACAAATCAGTCCAGGATATGAATTCCCAAATAGATACAGCCTTAAAAGCAAAATATTTCTTGAACTTTTATTTATTTATTTTTATTTTTTTGCAGTACCGGGAATTGAATACAGGACCCTGTGCTTGCCAGGCAAGCTCTTATTCTGCTAAGCTATCTCCCTGGCCCAAAAGCAAAATTTTTGTTTTAGACATATAGATGAAATATTCACATATATGATTATTTATATAAAAATATGTTATTTGTTTCTTATATAACACAGATTCCTGTAGCACATGAGCTTGACTTCCCATTTAATGACTTTGAGATGTAGCACTTTTACAAAACATATTTAATTACTAGAAATTTTATATTAATCCACATGTCTACCTAATGTATTGCTCTTTTGAGTGTTTGGGAAAGGGCTTTGGTAGTCAAACCCAGTATCTTCAAACTGATCTGTGTGTCCAACTCCTGCCCATCCTATTTTTGATACAGAGTCTCCCTGAATTACCAAGGCTGGGTTCAAACTTGTAATCATCCTGTCTCAGTCTCTTAGAATACTGAGATTATAAATGTATGTCATCACACCTCCCTGTTGTATTGTTTAAAAATGATCCTTGAAATGGGGATGTAAGGTAGATGTGATTTGGACCCTCTGCCATGCAAAAAAAAAAAAGCTTCAAGATTTACTTTTCTTTCTCTAACATTTGTAATCATGAAATCATGTCATATCTAAACATAATAGATAATAAGTAGAATTTTACAAATTAAACTAAAGTAATTCAGAAGAATGAGAAGAAACAACCTCAAATAGGCTCAAAGATTAAGTGATTCTAACTTTCAGAGATTCATGATAGCAAAGAACTCATATACATTTTAAATATGATAATTACCCAGGTAGAAGAGAATATTTATTGGTTGTTAAATATTTCTGCATGCAAGAGTTTTTTACATTCAGTTTACTTATATTAATTTATCCTTGGTAGCAGCAGTGGCAAACCTTTTGGACCTTTCAGTGATAGAAACAGACCACTGTGGCTTATGTGCCATAGGTTCACCACCACCAGTTAACAGCACATAGTATTATTAATACTATAGAAAATTTTTCTTTCTTTTATTTGTTGTTTCAGGTTGTCTGGATACCTTGGCTGCTATGCAAGACTTAAAAATGGGCATTGCAAGTACAGAAGAAGAAACTCAAGCAGTAATGAAGGTTTATTCCAAAGAAGATTATAGTATAGTAAATAGGTTTGAAAGTATGTACACAGGGTATGAGGAGAAAATATGCTATAAATAAAATACATTTGGATATTTTTAAACACAGATTATTATTTGTATCTTCTAGGTCATGGAGGGGGCTGGGGTTATTCTGCCCATTCAGTAGAAGCTATACGGTTTTGTGCTGATACTGATATTTTACTTGGTGGTCTTGGTCTGTTTGGAGGGAGAGGAGAATATACTGCTAAAATTAAGGTAAATTTATTGATACTTTTATCCTGTTTTGTTGAAGATGCTGGTTTTACATAGTTTATTGTTTAAAGCTTCCTTTTAATTTTCTTTGTAACTTGATTTACTTGTTCCTCATGTGTCCTTTTAAAAAGAGATAGAGGAAACATTGAAAAAGTCTTATGCACTAATACTAAATCAGTAACATTAAAAAAAATCAAAGGAAGGAAGAGAAAGAGTTAAAGGATATAACAAAAAATTGAGATACGTTATGTACATGTACCAGTGTCCTGTGAGAAATATAATCGTTATCTATGATAGGTTATGGCCCTACTATGAATTGCTGAATTATTACGATGGTCATCCAATATGGCTGAAGGCCTTAAACAACAGCTTATCTTCCCAAAGACCACCTCCCCAATTCAACTCAGTCCAGGGTGCAATTTCCTTTTACCTTTCCTGCCACCTCAGGGAAGGCCCCAGTCAGCTTTTCAGGTGTATATAAACATCCCCTTCAAGCCCCACCCTTGTCAAAAGCCATAAAAGCCTCAGCCTCTCTTTGTTCCCATCCACAGAATTCCTTCTCTTTCCAAATTCTCTGTGTCCTCCAAGATAATGAAGCCCCTTTACCTTTATAATAAAGCCCCTTTTCCTTTTTCCTTCTGCCTGTTTTTCTGCTGTGATAACTTATCGATATACTGACTTTAAACATGTACTAATAAAAAAACAAAAATTGAAAGAATAAAGTCAATAAAAAGGGAGAAAATTAAACAAAAATGACTTTTTAGTAGTTGAAGACTGATGAGAGACTTGTACTCAGTCTCAATCCTTTGTGTTGAACTTCCAGGTAATCTAGAAATATCAGTCAGTACCTTTTTATGTGCCTACATTCTTATAATTATTTTAAGGATGAGCACAACTATTTTGATACAGGGACATTTTGTTATACCTAAAGTGTTTATAGCATCTTTAATATCAAATACTATATAAATAAACATTATCACTATATGATTTGGAAGCAGCAATAGGTGAAGATTAAAAATAGAGTAGATAGATTCCATCTGGCAGGCCAACTAAAAATAAGAGTAATAAGTTTATTATACCCCAAAGAACTAGCAATTATCTGAAGCAGAATATACATTTACTCTTCAAAAATTTACTTCAAGCTTCAATATTGTGCTTCTCAGATTATGTAAGTTTTTTTTTTTATATTAGTACATGTTTGCAGTATTATGCTTACATTCTATGTGGGAAGTTGGTACATGTGCATAATTCATCTTAATTACTTTTTCTTGTTTCTTCTTCCTCTCTTCTCACTTCTACCTATATCCTGCTCTACTCTCCATTTGAGAAAGTTGTATCTCCCTTCTTCCTACTATTTGTTTTCATTATGTTTTGTATTTACATTTCGAATTTCTCATGTAAGAGAAAAAACCTTTTGATACTTAAGTTTGTATATGTGATTTATTTTGCTTCACATGATCTCAGTGTCCATTTTCCTACAGTGACTCAAGTTTACTCTTCATTATGATGAAGTAGTACTACATTATGTATAAGAACCACATTTTCTTTCTCCATTCATGTGTTCATGGACATAATTCCTGCTTTCAGGATTTAGCTAGTATGAATTGTCCTGTGCATATTGCTGTACTATGATCATAGTCATTAGCTTTTTCATGTATACCTATAAGAGAAATAACTGGGATAAAAGATATTTCTAGTTTTAGTTGTTTGAGGACTCTCCATATTGATTTCCAACATGGTTATATTAGTTTTCATTTCCAACTGTAATAGAAAAAACATACTATCATTTGTTATTATTTGATTTCTTAATGATGACTGTTCTTTCTGGAATAAAATGAAATCTGTATTTAATTTACATTTCTCAAACGGGCAGAGATGTGGTTATTATTTGTTTCATTTTTATTTTTTGTATCTAGTTTTTCTTATTTTAAAGAGAACAGAAAAATAATAGATAAGACATTAAAAATAATACACAATTTTGAAAAAATAGGGTAATAGGTATTAAGTAGTGGTTGTTATCTTCACAGTGTTGTCCTCAATACAGTTGCTCAGATTACCAGATATAAGCATGTAAAATAAGTCAAAGTAAAAATTTTAAGCATTAACTGCTACTTTAAAAAAAATAGAAATTAGTAGTACTATCATCTAAGCTATTCTTAGATGTGCTTTCCTTTTTTCTTTTTGTTTTCTCCTTTCGTTCATGATAATTGTTTATTCTTTTTGCTCAATTTCTTTCCCTTTTACTGCATTTATTGTGTCTTTCAGATTTTATTTGTTCTTTTAGATTCTTACACTAGGGAGACAATATGATGTGTACACACACACGAGTTTGATTTATTTCATTTATGGTTGTAGGCTCTAGTTGTATCCATTTACCTATAAAAAGCCTCAAGCTTATCTTTCTTTATGTGGTTTAAAAATACCACATCCTTTTTACCTCCTCCTCAATTAATGGTCATTTGGTTTTTCCAAGATGTAGTGATGATAAATTTTGCTGCCATAAACATCAGTGTACATTTTTCACTGTGGTATGATGTTTTCAATTCTTCTGGGAAAATATCCAGAGGGGGAATAGCTGGGTTGAATGGAATTTATAATCCTAGTTTTTTCAGGAATCTCCACACTGATTTCCATAATGTTTGTACCAGTTTGCACTCCAACTAACAGTGGAAAAGGGTTCCTTGTTCACCACAGCCTCTGTAGCATTTGCTGCTAGTTGATTTCTTGGTGATAGTCTTTCTTTCAGCTGTGAGATGGAATCTCACTATTGCTTTAGTTGACATTTCTTGAATGATGAGTGCTGTTGGTACATTTTTTCATATATATTTATTTGCCATTTGTATTTCTTCCTTGGAGAAATATGGATTCATCTCAGATGCCCATTTTTGGACTGGGTCTTTGAATTTTGGGAACCTGCTTCTCAAAGGGAAATTTGTAGTGGTGAACTCTTAACATTAGGTAAACAGAACAAGAGCAAGTAAGTACCTAGTGCTGTGCTTCAGGCTTCTACAAAAAGAGCAAATCAAGCCTGAAGCCTAAAAAGAAGGGAGGAAATTATGAAGATCATAGCAGAAATTAATGTAATTGGGACAATGAAACAATACAAAGAACTAATGAATCAGAGTTGATTCTTTGAGAATATAAATAAAATTGATAAATCCCTAGCCAACCTCATCAAAAAAAAAAAAAAAAAGGAAGGAAAAAATTTAATAAGAAATGAATGGGGCAAAATTACTGTATATCTTGTGGAAACTCAGAAGATCATCAGTACTTACTACAAAAATCTTGATCCTCATAGGATGGAAACACAGAAGAAATGGACAAATTCCTAGATATGTGCAAATTACTAAAATTGAATCAAAAAGATATAAAACTTCAGGATAACCATTATCAGTTAATGAAATGGAAATGTAATGAAAAAAGCTAACCAAAAAAGAAAAGCCTAGGTGCTGATAGATTCACAGCTGAATTCTACAGCAAATATTACACTGATACCAAACCCAGAGAATGACTCAACTAAAAGGGAACTATAGGCCAGTTTCCATAATGTACACAAATGGAAAAATGCTCAATATAATACTAGCAAACAGAATGCAGCAAATCATCAGGAATATTATACACTATGACCTGATGGGAATCATCAGAAGGATGCAGGCATAGGTCTAGGTATGAAAATCTGTAAGTTGAATACATCATGTCAAAGAGCCAAAACCAAAAATCCCATGATCATCTTAATAGATACAGAAAAAGCTTTTGCAAAATCTAATACTTTCATTATGACCCTACAGAAAATTGGGATGGTAATTTTATCTCAATCTGGTAAAAACCTTCTATGACAAACCAGCAGCCAGCATCATCATACTAAGTGGACAAAAACTGAAAGCTTTCTCTCTAAAAACAGGTGCAAAACAAGGATGTCCCCTATCACCACTCCTATTCAATATAGTTCTGGAAACATTAGCCAGAGCAAGTAGACAAGAAAGAAAAATAAAAGAAATAAGAATTGGAAAGGAAGAAGTTAAATTATTATTTACCTGTGATACTCTATAACCAATACCCAAATAACTACAAGTCTATCCTAGAATTAATAAACAAATACAGTAGCATAGCAAGTTACAATGTCAACACCCAAAATCAATAGCACAAAAGACAAACTCACTGAGAGAAAAATTAGAGAAACAACACCCTTCACAATAGCATCCCCCAAAAATCAAGTATTTAGGAATAAACCTAACAAAGGAAGTAAAAGAAGTATACAATGAAAATTGCAATAATCTAAAAAGGAAAAGATTGAAGAAAATTTCATAAAATGGAAAAATATTCCTTGCGCATGTATAGGAAGAACCAACATTGTGAAAATGGTTATATTCCCGAGGCTGTTATATAAATTTCATGCAAGCCTGATCTAAATACCATTAGCCTGCTTCACAGATATAGGGAAAACATTCCTAAAACTCATTTGGAACCAAAAAAGCCCTAAAATAACAGAGGCAGTCCTGGACAGCAAAATCATGGCAAGAGGCATTACAATCCGTGACTTTAAATTATACTACAAAGCTACTGTAAAAAAATCAGCCTGGTTGGAAAAAAAATAAAAGACTTGGGGATTAATGGAATAGATTAGAAGATGAAGACATAACTACAAACTCACATAGCCACTGTGTCTTTGACAAAGGGTCAAACAAGTTCACTGAAGAAAAAGATAGCCTCTTTAATAAATGGTGCTCAAAAAACTGGCTTTCTACATGACGAAAACTAAAACTAGATCCAGGTCTATCACCATGCACTAAAGTGAAAATGGATCGAAGATCTAAACATTAAAATAGAAACATCAAATCTACTGGAAGAGAAAGTGGATAGATTTCTTGAAGATGTAGGGATAAACAGAGAGTTCATGAACAAAAACCAATCTGCACAGTAAGTATTTCTAAGAATCAACAACTGGGATCTCATCTTACTGAAAAGTTTTTGCATATCAAAAGAAATCACCAACAGAATGAAGAGAAAGCCCAGAAGTTGGGTAAAAACCTTAACAGTCACTCAGCAGAGTACTTCTATCTAGAATATATAGAGAACTAAAATAAATCAGGCCCCAGAATTTGAAGACTCACTCCAAAATGTTTCTGTTACTGGTTAATTTCTTGATAATAGCCATTCTTTCAGGAGTGAGATGGGATTTTAGTGTTGTTTTACTTTTCATTTCTAGAGTGACCAGAGACATTGAACAATTTTTCATATATTTATTTGCTATTTCTAATTCATCTGAGAAGTATTCATTTCAGGTGCCCATTTTTAGATCGGGTCTTTGAATTGGAACATCTGATATTTTTCTAGTTGTTTATATGTTCTGCATATTAGTCCTTTAGGAATAGCTGCAAAAATTTTTCCCATTAAATGTGTTTCCTCTTTACTCTATTTTTACTCATTTTAATGAGAAAAATAGCAATAAAAGTTTCAAAATAGTAGGACGATTACAATAATATATATTGTCTTCATAGTAGATATTCAGAGACAATTACAATAATATAATATATTGTCTTCGTAGTAGGTATTCAGAGGAAAAGATGTAGACACAATATCTTGTCTAAACAGTATTAGTACAAACTTTTCTTCTTTATGAACTAAGAGAAAGTCTATCTATCCTTTTTTCACAACATAACAGTATTTTATTTATATTTTTGCAAAATTAGTAATGTGACACAAGGTTCCTAGTGACTAAAAGCTGACTTTAACCAGACAGGATGTTTATCTCAGGACTGAGGTAGCTAGTTTGCTTTAGGCACTAAGGTATAGTCTCCCCTACACACATTTGATTGATTTCTTAGCTTCCATGGCTCTCCACAAATCCACCTTTTTTGTTTTGTTTTGTCAGAGATGTAGTTGTATTTGGAGAAGTCTTTAAAGAACCTTTTCAAGACCAGTCAAATAGTTCAGCGGATTAAAGTGCATGCAAGCAGGCACAGGGGCCAGGGTTTAATCCCTGGCACACTGAGAAGGCAGTTGAGACTGGGCATGATGGCATATGCCTGTAATCCCAGCTGTTGGGAGGCTGTGAAAAGGTGGATCACTATGGGTCCATTCTAGTAGTGAGATCCTGAACACCCTTCCCTAAAATACAAAAAATTTAAAAAAATTAAAAAGGGACCTTTTCGTACTTGATGCCAGTCCAAATATGTAGGTACTTGAATTCAGCAAAGTTACTCAATTTAGACCAGTAGTCCATAATAGGTAGTGAGTTGTCAGCACATCTGGCAATTGTTTTAATTTGTTGGCTTGAGCCTTTTACAGCTCAGTATATTAATATAGCTATATATTTTACCTTTGGTTGCACTTTTCTGCTGGATAATTAGGGGGCTTTCAGGTTAGTTATTTAAAGCGCCTGCTTGGGCAAAGTCAGTCAGGCACAGGGGACTTCAGTTTCATCCCCACTCTGCAGGCTACTCCAGACCAGCCCTTAAGGCAGCTTGAGCTAGCCAAAGAAAAAAAAGAGTTCTTCTGTGACATCTGTCTCTACTCTTGATGGTTTCTTTTGCTGTGTAAAAACTTTGTAGTATGGTAATATCCCAGTTATTGATTCTATGTCATATTTCCTCTGCAGTGGGGATTTGGATCATAAAATCAGGCATTTGCCTACACCTGTATCTTAAAGTGTTGGAACGTATTTTATCTTCTAGCATGTCAAATATTTCTGTTTTAATATGTAGATATTTGGTTTATTTTGATTTAGTTTAGTGCATGGTGAGAGGTTTACTGTCACCAAGTAGAAAGCCAGTTTTCTCACACCATTTATTGAAGAGGTTATTGTTCCTCCAGTGGAGATACTTGGCCCTTTGTCCAAATTAAAGGTGCTGTTTCAGCATCTTTTATTCTGTTCCATTGATCTTTGGGTCTGTTTTTTTCCTGATATCAATGTATTTTTGTCAGGATAGCTTTGTAGTGTGTCTTTAAATCAGTGATTATGTTGCCTTCTTCCTTGCCCTTGTGGCTCAGAGTTGCTTTTGCTATGCTAGGTCTCTTCTGGGTCCACAAGAACTTTAGGAATTATTTTCTGTAGTTCTATGAAGGATGATGTTGGCATTTTGATCAGGGTTGCTTTAAATCTGTGTAACAGTTTTGGAAATATGATCATTTTCATTATATTGATTCTGCCTGTCTTAGAACAGAGGATATGCTTCCATATTCTCTTCGATCTTCTTTTTCAGGATGCTGTAGGTTTTATGTTCTTTCACTTTCTTAGTTAGATTTATTACTAAGTGTATTGTTTTTCTTGATGCTGTTGTAATTTCCCTAACTTGTCTCTTAGTGATTTTGTTACTCAGATACAGGAATGCTGTTGGGTTTTGAGTATTGACTTTGTTTACAGTTATGCTCCTAAATTTGCTTCTTAACTTTTGGAGTCTTTTGGTGGAGTTTTTGGGAGTCCTTTATGTAGAACAGCAAATACCATTTAACTTCTTTTCCTATCCATGTTTTTTACATTTCTTTATCTTTATGTATTCAGAGATACATAGATATAGAATTTCACTAAATAAAATAGTATGAATTTCACAGTATTTGTTTTATTGCATAGGGTTGTCTTTAAATTAGTTGTTCATATTACTACATATATGCATGTAAAATTTGAAAAAGAAAGAAAAAAATAAGAAATTAGAAACAGAAAAAGGAAAAAGAATTAAAAAAGAAAAGACAAAACTAAGCATTAACTGCTTCTTTCCGTACAGAAATCCACAGTACAGATAGCCAAATCATCTTGCTTACATACATAGATGACCTGTTTCTTCCACTCCTTCTGCTTTCCTTCTCCTCATCTCAGTAATTCCTTCATTTTTTTTTGTCTTATTAACATTTTATTAGTATCCTGTGCGAAAGTAAAACTAAAGTTTTATAGAATATAATGAAGGGCTCTTAATTTTGTGAAACACAAAAGAAATTAGTTATATAATAGCATTCTTCAGCACACAATCTAAATAAGGAAGACTGAAGAATGCTGAAGAATTCTTCATTTTGAACAGGTTCATTCCCTTTTCCTAATATCTATTGTACTCTTCAGATTTTTGTTTTCTCTTTCAGTTTCTTACAGTAAGGTGACAGTACAATGTTTGCACATGTGGGTCTGATTTATTTCACTTAAGAATATGGTCTTAAGTAGTTGTATCCACTTACCAATAAAAGGCTCCAACCAGAAAGCCACCCAGCCTCCTTATCTTTGACAAAGTGGTCAGACATGTTCACTCGTAGAAACATAGCCTCTTTAATAAATCATGCTGTAAAAACTGGCTCTCCACATGCTGAAGGCTAAAATTAGACCCATGTCTGTCACCCTGCAATACAGCCAAAGTGGATCAAAGATTTAAGTAGTAAAACAGAAACATTAAATGAAGAGAAATAGAAGAGATAGTAGATGGAAATCTTTAAGACATAGGAGTAAGCAGAGAGTTCATGAACAAAAGCTAAATTGCATGCATTACAAATACTTCAAAGAATCAACAACTGGGATCTCATCTTTTTTAACAGTCTCTGTACTTCAAAAGAAATCAGCAAAAGAGTAAAAGGAAAACTCATGAACTGGGAAAAAGTTATAGCTCTCTTAGACAAAAGACTTGTATTTAGAATATATATATCAACCCCCCCAATTCAAAGACCTAATCCAAAAATGGGCATTTGAGATGAATATACCCTTCTCAGATGAAGAAATATAAATGGCAAGTAAATACATGAAAAAATGTTCAACATCATTAATCATTCAAGAAATGCAAATTAAAACAATACTGAGATTCTGTCTCACCCCAGAAAGAATGGCTGTCATCAAGAAGTCCAGTAATAACAAATATTTGAAGGACTGTGGGGAAATAGGAATGCTTCTACACTTTTGGATGAGAGTGCAGACTGGTACAACCACTGTAGAAAGCAGTGTAGAGATTCCTTAGAAAACTGGGATTATAGGTCCCACTCCATCCAGCTATTCCTATCCTCAGTACTTTTCCAGAAGAATTTAAAACATCTTATCAAGAACTATATTGAATAAGAGTAGTAATAGTGGGCAATCTTATCTGGAAGAGATGACAAACTTTGAAAAATATTTGCATATTCCTATTTATAATACCTGTACTACAAAAGGTAGATTAAAAATGAGTTAAATAAAAATAAAAAGCTTTTGTAGTTACATGAGTTATAGAAGCAGAATAATAATTAAGGACACTTATAGCACCTATTGTCAACACTAATAAACATAATGCTTTGGCTTATTTTAGTATAATGCTTTCAAAATGAATATTTTGGTATTGGTGGAGTCATTGTGGAGATGGAGAAGCAAATTCAGTGAGTTATCTCATACTGATAACAGTCTAATAAGCCCATCAAGAAGAGAGCCAAGCATGACGGTACATGCTTATAATCCTAGCACATGGGAGGCTGAGGCAGTAGGTATACCATGAGCTGAAGGCCAGCTTGCACTACATAGTGACACTATGCCTAAATAAATTTCCTTTTTTTTGGTAATATTCAGTTGTATAGTTGACTTTATTTTCAAAAGTTGTAGTTACAGTTATAGTGGCCCTTTATATATGTTATTTTGCAATGGTCCTACTTTTATTTTCAACCTAAAATTCTTCCTCACTGCTCCTTCCTTGGAACTTAAAGCTTTCCCGTAGTGTTGGGTTTTTTTTTTCCCCTTTCCTTTTCCTCTCTAAGGTGTTTTCTTTTTTTCCTAGCCTTTGTTGTTTTTTATTTTGCTTTATTCATTTTTGTAACTTTCTTTGTATATTTGTCCTCTTCATCCTGGCCACTAATAGGGGAATTTCTCTAGGCTTAGTCTGTGGCCTTATTTGCTCATTCTGTGTTTTCTCTTAGGGATTCTTTTCTAAACCTGAGGTTTCCCTAGTCTTTAGCGTTACATGATGCTGAAATTTCTATTTCCTGGTGTATTTCTTTTTTACTGACCCATTTCCATGTAAATGTTCTGAAGACATGGCACTTTCGGTCATTACCTCTCACCTGAATTGTTTTCTTCCTCTAAGAGCTAGATCTCTTTCAGGCACCCCTTTCTCATTAATAGCACCATCCACCATATGTTTGGAGGAAGCCAGCAACCTAGATCTCTTTCTTAATTGGTCTTCCTACCCCTGTAAATGTCTTATGAGCCCAGACTGTTTGTCTTAGATTAATGAACTAATTAGTTGTTGTTCATATTCTTTTGTGCTTTCTGCCTTTTTCGTCTTCCTATCTCTTCTGTAACCCTGTCCAGTAAGGTTTTTTCCCCAACTGCTGTGCAGAAATAACTCTTAGCGAAATACTAATGATATTTAATGTCATTAAAACCAATGGTTGGAGAACTACCCAGTTGGGCCCCCCTTCTATCCCTCTCTTGGATGGGAGCTTTCTTTCCCTCAATAAATCTATTCTGCTCATAAAAAAAAAAAAAAAAAATGGTCAAGTCACAGTCCTCACAAATTTAATTCAGTTGAGGCATTTTTTTTGGAATAATTTCTTCACTTAGCTCTCAAGACACTTCACTTTTCTTCTAATCCTGTTCATTTCCTACTATCCTGCCAGTTGTTCGTTGTGCTAATTTTGAAGTGTTTAAAAGTCAAACACATTTTTTTCTTTTTTTGTCTTTTTGAGACAGGGTCACACTATGAGGTTCAGGCTGGCCTTAAGCTCACTTTGTAGCTCAGGCTGGTCTTGATCTCACAGTAATCCTCCTGCCTCAGCCTCCCGAGTGCTCACAGGCCTGCGCCACCACACCCGGGTATCTGTTCTTATCAAACTCATTTTTGGACCTGTTTTTAGAGTATGTTTTTTCCACCTTCTGCTGTGGTACACACTTTGCTACTTGAAAGGCTGAGGTAGGATGATTCAGTGAGCCCACAAATCTGATTATGGGCATTCTCATTTATTCATTTGTAAAGTTAATGTGTGTGTGTGTGTGTGTGTGTGTGTGTGTGTGTGTGTGTGTGTGTGTGGTGTGTGTATTATACTCATTCCCAGAATGATCCAGCCTTATGGCTCTAAATACTTTTTTCCTTCTGCTTGAAGTCTAATTTGGGGGGTAAATACATTCAGAACTGTTTCTGATGATTATACCCACATTTTTTCTATCTCAGTTTATTGACTTAGAATAATATACTTTACTTTCATTGGTGCTCAGGACAAAAATCATTGAGTCATTCTTGATTACTCTCTACTTTTCACACCCATATGCACTTCAATGACAAATATTTTAGCTCCACTTTCAAAATAAATCTACAGTTTACTCACTGCTACACATGGCTATTATGAAGTTGGTCCATGTTTTAACCATTCTCATGATTAAAGTAGTCTCCCACCTTGTAGTTTGCTTTTTTCCTTGCCCAGTTCGGTCAGTTCTTAACACAGCAGTCTCTCTAAATGGCACACAGCAGATTCCATCAGAATTCTCTGCCAATCCATCACTGACCTTACATTGTTCTAGTTGCTTCACTATAATCTTGTCATTCTGGCCTGCTATTGTTTCTTAAATATATGAACCTTCAGAACAGTTGTATTGGCTCTTCTAAACTACAGCTCTCCTTAATGTGGCTCACTTTTTAGCACTTTCAGACTTCCACTCCTGGTGAGCCTTACAACAAACTCATACCAAGTAACCCTTATTTTTTTTTAATTCTATTGTTTATTTTGTATTGTTTATCCAGTTCTTGGTGGAACCAGGGATGAACTCAGGTACTTGCGAAGCAAGTGCTTATTGTACTGAACCATCTCCCTGGCCCTTGTTTATCCAGTTCTTAAACCTCTCTGGTACAGAGTATGTGTTCAAGTAGTTCTGAATGTAAAGAGAGCCAAATCAGGGTCCAATCATTATGGACTTTTACATGATGCTATGAAGAAGGTAATAAAACACTAAAACATTCAGTAAGAAAGTATTTTGATCAAGTACTTCTTTGCTGAGTACTAGGAGCCATCAAAACAAAGCAGAACCCTTGAGCTTCACTGCCCATGGGCTAAGTCAGGGAAACAAAAGCCTAAGTAGATGGGTTATCATAGTAGTGTTTTGGCCACTATTGGGCTTATAATTGCATTGGAGAATAACTGAAATACAGAAAAGGGATTATTCTAGGGGTTTTGCCTGAATAATCAGGTGAATGAAAGTTTCACTAATGAGAGCAAGCAAAACCAGAAGAGAAAAGATTAATAATTTTATGAAAAGTAAGATCAAGTTATGTGAGGGAGATCATTGTTCAGTGACTATTGAGATAAAGATGTAGGCTGGAGACAGATTTCCAAATCAAAAGCATGTAATTAAAAATGTTAAGATACTTCACACAAAACCTGTTCACTACATTTTAATGCATTTTTAATACTCTATCTGCCTTTTTAAAATTCACTTATATAATTCTTTGGAGGAAAAAAGCTTTTAAAAAGTACATATTAATCCATTTAAAAAATTCTTCCCTCATAATTCACTTTATTTTCACTTAATCTTACAACCATTTCCCATGTAATATCTTGTATCTTTTTTCCTTACCTACATTGTGGTTCTCTCCTTTTCTATGACCATTTTTCATGCTGTACAGCTTTCCTTTTTCCATGCTGCGTTCTTTTTATCTTCTGTGTATGTCAGTGTATTTTGGATGCTCACAAATTATAAATGCAGTTTTCAGCAGATTTATGAAGTGAGGGGCCAGGGAGATGGCTCAGTAGAATAAGCACTTCCCTGGCAAGTGCAAGGGCCTGAGTTCAATCCCTGGTTTCACCAAAAAGAACAAACAAACAAACAAAAAAAAGATTTATGAAATGAGTGATTGATAAAAATTGTTTTTCCTTTTTCTCCAGTTGTTTGAGTTGGGTCCAGATGGAGGAGATCATGAAACTGATGGGGACCTTCTTGCAGAGACTGATGTACTGGCTTATGACTGTGCTGCTAGGTAAAAAATTTGTTCTTTATTCAGTATTCTTACATAGTTAAAGTTTAAAATTTATTAGAAAGCATAATATAAATGACACTTTAAATAATCTGCTACATTTCTGCTTGAGAAATTAGATGATATACCCTTGAGTCTAATTTAGTGATGGATTATATGCTGTTAGATGATTTCATCCTTGTGAGAACATCATTGAGAGTAATTATGCAAACCTGGATTGGATAGGCTGCTACAAAGTTTGGCCACAGGGCACAGCCACCATTCTGTGTGTGATCTCTTTTTGACTAAGATATCATGCAGCATATAGCTATATGCAAGTATCTTTTTAGTGATTCTGCTGCATTAAAAATAGTATTCTTCAAGGTATTATTTCACAACATAATTTGATTCACCACTGAAGATGTAATGGAAATATACGTTTTGTACATAGTATTTTGATATGTCTCTTAGACAATACCTAAATATGCTCTGTGTTCTAGTGACTGCTACAGTCATCTATCTGTAACATTATAGGGGCTGGGGAGATGGCTCAGTGGAATAAGCATTTCCTTGGCAAGCGCAAGGGCCTGAGTTCAATCCCCTATTCTACCAAAAACAAAACAAAACATTATATATGTGACATATAAAATACAGAGTCATACATTATCTAAGGGTGGGTGGGATTCATCTGAGGAAAAGCTTGTTAGGTGATTTTTTTTGTATTTTAGGACAGGGTCTATAGAGTCTCACTATGTAGTTTCTCATAGTGATTCTCCTGTTTCCAGCCTCCCAAGTGCTACGATTACTGGTGTGTGCCTCCATGCCCAGTCTCAGTTGCTTTCTCAGCACACCCTGAGGGCTGGCACTGTACACCAGGGAACAAACCCTGGGGGCTGAGCTCTACCTAAGCAGACACTGTGGTCTACTGAGCTATTTGGCCAGCCTTTGTTAGGTGATTTTGCCCTTTTGCAAAAATCATACAGGGTACTTACACAACACACCTTCATCATATGATATAGTCACTGTCATTCATATATATATACATGTTATGATGATGTTAAATAGTCATGGTAGGACATAATTGAGATCACCTGTGTACCCTGATGTCATCCTAGTAGTATAATATTGCACTAGAGTGTCAGCCTTACTGAAAGGGGAAGTTACTAAAATCATTACATTTATTTTTGAAGTTCTTTAAGAGGAGATTTAGATTTTATCAGTTCTCTATGTAATACTAGGAATTATCTCAACACTGCTGTAACAGTTTAGTGATTAGAGTCAGGGAATATTATGGTGGGAAAAAATACAAACTGAACCTTGAAGTGATAGTTGTAGAGTATAAATAGGCTTTTTGGTAGAAAAAATAAATATATTTTCTGAAGTAAGGCATATAATAAGGCATTGATTTTCTACTGACATATTCTTGAGAATCTAAGTGAATGTAAAGAAATTTTGGGGGCTGGGGAAATGGCTCAGTAGAATAAGCACTTACCTGGCAGGCACAAGGGCCTGAGGTTCTGGTTTTGCCAGAGAGAGAGAGAGAGAGAGAGAGAGAGAGACAGAGAGAGGAAGGAAGGAAAAAGATTAAAAAAATAAATATTTTACTTTCTTCATTAAGCAGTAATCCCTATTAAAAGGGTTTTTTTTGTTTGTTTTTTGCAGTCTTTCATGTTTTATACAAATAAGCATAAGGGAAATTTTCTAGAAAGTTAATTAATATATGTGAAATTTGCCAAGCCATAGTAATCATTCACAGTTATTTTGTGTATGTATTTTGTGCTAGAAATTGAATCCAGAGCCTTTGCACTGACCTACATCCCCAGCATCTTCCCCCACTTTTAATTTTATTTATTTTTTAAATTTATGTTTTATCTTGTTAAATTGCCCAAGCTGGGCCAAAATGTGCCTCACCCTCATAGAGTGCTAGGATTACAAGTATATGCTACCAACTGACTACCATTTATTTTTGAGCATATGACTATGAGTCAGATATAGTGTGTAGGTTCATATATAGGGAATCATTTAGATTTGTTTCATTAGTGTCTCACCAAGCTCCGACTCTTAAGGATAAAGTTAGCATCTTGTTTTGACTTTCAGCTTAGTACTCTTCTCTACCTATTGCTAACAAAACAGGATACCTTACTATTCCCTGAATTTCTTTGAAGTATTTTTATCTTCAGACTCATTTGTAACATATAACATTTTCCTCTTACCTTAAATGCTCTTTTATTCCCTCAATTCTATCTAGAGTCTTTCTTTAGAGCTTTATAATTTATTTATATCCTTTTAACAGATTTCTCAATCTATATGTAACTTTTTCTCTTTTCATTTGTGTGTGGGGGCTTGGTGCTGAGGATGGAACTGAGGGCTTTACTTACTATAGGCAGGTGGTGTTGCATTACATTGCACCTCTAGTTTCTCTTAAGATTCATAAACAGTTTGTCTAGTTAGTGTGAGATCCTCAGTTTCAAACACTTTGTCTGAATTAATTCAATCATCAGAACAACTGAATAAACTAGACATTATCTTCAATTGTTTTCAATGAAAGAAATGAAGGTACAAAGAGAATATACCCAGAGTTGTCTAGTAAACAAGTCACAAAAGTAATCTTCAAACCAGTACACTTATTTCAGAGCCATTTTCCAAATATCCTACCTCAAAAAGCAAATACATAGAGCAAAATAATTTTAAACTGAAGTTCAGACTTCCATTTTCTGTAAAACTTGCATGCTTTGTAAAACATTAATTTAAAAGTAATTACCTTAATGTCAAAGTTTTACAAGATTGAAAAGATAACTATCACTTATGATATGAGTAGCTGCTAGTCTTTTTGAAAAGACTTCACAAATACTATCCGAGAATCTTAAAATGCAATTAATTATATGGTTTTATAAATAATTTCTTTTTAATTTTAATTTTGACAGACATGTGGAGAACACATAGATATTTTCTGCCATTTATTTGTTTATTTATTATTTTTGTGGTATCAGAGATTGAACTCAGGACCCTGCGCTTTCCAGGCAGGCACTCTTTCTACTGAGCTATCTCCCCAGCCCCTGTTATAAATAATTTCTTTAAAAAATAAGTGTATGTGACAGGGAAGTACAAAGGAATTATATTGATTCATTAATTTTTCTCAGAGAAAAATATGCAATGATGTTTGATGAACCAGTTCTCCTGCAAGCTGGCTGGTGGTATGTAGCATGGGCTCGAGTGTCAGGACCCAGCAGTGACTGTGGATCTCATGGACAAGCTTCTATTACCACAGATGATGGGTAAGCAGAGCGTTGAAATTTTACTTACGTATCTCCCTTTTTTTATTTGTGTAATACTTTTTGGCAAGCTCAGAGGGCTCATTCAGTAAGGGAAGTATTTAGTGTAACTAAAGATACTGAAAACATAAAACTTAAATTTAGGTAACCTCATAGGCCATAATCACATATGTCAAGAATTAATTCACAGTAATTCAGACATATAGTTTATACTATAATATTTCCATCTCAACATTATTGTAATAGTAGATAAATTCAAATGGATATAAACTTTAACTAAAAATGTTGTTATCTTTAAGGACAGAACAAGAAGGTATTTAATAAGATTAATTAATAAGATTATTTTTCTTTGATCTTACATGATACTATTTGTATATATTCTGGATATTATGTTGTTTAGGGCCAGGGATATAGCTCAGCAGCACAAACACCTGCCTGGCAAGCACAAGGTCCTTGCTTCAATTCCTGGTACCAAAAAACCAAATGTTTAAAAGTTTTATTGCCAAATTTGAAACTATAAAGAAAGTTGACAAGGATATAGGCTAGTACTGAGGAACAGGCTTTAACTGTGTGCATATAGTTCAGTCAAACTTGCAGTATCATGCTAGTTTTAGGCTTAAGCCTATATCATATCAAGTCAGGCTGATTTTATACTGCTGCTCAGTGGTTATCGTGTTAAAAATTTACTACTGTGGTGAAAACTGTGCTGGTGGTCTGGTTGGCAGAAGATAGTTGCTCACCTAGGAGTTGCTGCTGATCTGGCCGGGTGCTTTACTTACTGGTTAACCGAGTTAAGATTAGGACAGTACCTTTTTATTTATTTTTTGTTTAAACAGAAGTTTCATTAATATAAGTTTTGAAAATATGTTTTTGATCCCTTTGTTTCTTTAATGACTCTTAGACCATTGCACTTTTGCTATCATTTTTCTTTATCTCTTCTAGGGTTGTTTTCCAGTTTAAGAGTTCAAAAAAATCAAATAATGGTACAGATGTTAATGCTGGTCAGATACCTCAATTATTATACAGGTATTTAGCACAATTGTAGTTACCTAATGTGTTTTATTCTTTTGCTATAATAAGATAGAATCATTACAAAATATATGGTATAATAAGAATTTATAGAAATATTTAATAAATTATACTGGTAGAAATGTAACAAAGGCATTTAATTTAGTTAACATTTTGTATATGTTTAAACATTTTCTACATTACATTTAAACTTTGCCTAATGAATCAGATTATCTGCATTTGTAACTTATCTAATAATCTATCTTTGATTTTCTTATCAATTTCAGGATTCTGTAACTTAACAAAATGTATCTTAAAGAATTTAAGTTGGAAAGAGGAATACTTTAGATATAGACTAGTTTACTGTAGACTTATTTTTTATTCTTAAGGTGGAATGAGTTGGAAAATCCCTTACTGTTGATAAATTTATATTTTTAATTGAAATCTTAAATAGCAATTGCTTTATGATATTTTACCACTAAGAATTAATTAATTCACAGTCATTCATACATGAAAGTTTATACTACTATGTTTCTGTCTCAACATTACTGCACTGTTAGATAAATTCAAATGGTAAAGTATTAAAAAAAGCCAAAATAAGTACCTTTAGAATATGAGATTCTTTTCTTTTTTATATTTATTGGTATATGTATAATAATCACATTTAACATAGAGAATATATAGCTGTACAAAATATATGTAAATTCATTTCTTTTATCATTTCCCTCCCTTCCTTTCAGCCCTTCTCCTCACCATTTGTGAAAGCTTTGTTTACATTTTTTCTCTTCCATTCTTTTTTTAATGTATTTGGTACAGGGTCTCACTATGCAGCTCAGACTCATAATGATACTCCTGTTTTCAACCCCCTAGTGCTAGGATGACAGGCACGTGCCATCACGCTTGGGGCCAGCATGGCCTGTGGTGCCGGGTATTGAATCCCTGTTCCTGTGGTCCCTGTGGTATCTGTTCTTGCCCAAGCATGTGCTTAGTCCACTGAGCTATCTCGCAAGCCCACCTGTCCATTTTATTTATTTATTTGGTTGGTTGGTTGGTACAGGGTCTCTCTACACAGCTCAGACTCATAAGAATCCTCCTGTTTTCAGCCTCTCCAGTACTGGGATTATAGGCATGCAGTACCACGCATGGACTCTCCATTCTTTTTTTAAATCTTCATTCCTTTTCTTCTCTTACCTTTGTCCCCTCCAGTATTCACTTTCCTATTTGAACAGTTTCTTCATACTTCCCAGTACTGTCCTCCATTCTACTCCTTATTTACACTTGGGTGTCTCACACAAGAGAAACAATGCAATATTTTAACTTGGGTGTCTCATTTATTTCACTTAAGATTATGGTTGTACAGTGCATCCATTTATCTAAAACTTCTCAAGTTCATCCTTCTTTACAGTAAATTCGTACTCCACTGTATTGAAACACTACATTTTCTCTATCTTGTCATTTATTGATGGCATATGGGCTATTTCTAAGACTTAGCAATTATAAATTCTGCCACTGTCTATAGATGGATATGCGTGTATTCAGAATCACTTTCTTGCATCCTAGTAATTAGTTGATAAATTGAATGTTACAGATTTCATTTTTCTCAAGCAGAAATTTTTTTGTTTTTTTATGAAATTTCTTATAATTAATACTTTGTAAAAGGTAACATTATGAACATAATAAATTGTACTGGAGTATCTCTAAGTGCTACTGGTAAAATAATTTTGATAGTGGAATTAAATGGAGAACATAAATACAAATATTCCCTAGCAAGAGGAGAAAGCCTCTACTATACTGCCTTACCAGCATGATAAAATAATGCTAAGAAAAATTTGTTTAGTGTTAAAATGTTTCCCAAAAAGCCCTGTATTAGCATTTTATCTAGTAAAAAATTTCAAATGTATAACTTAAATAATTGATTTTGGCTAAAATGTTTATTTCTTAAAATGTCATTGGACTTTTAAACATTATTTTATATGTATCTACTGTCTTCAGACTACCAACCAGTGATAGCAGTGCTTCAAAAGGCAAACAGCAAACCAGTGAGCCTGTACACATTTTAAAGAGATCTTTTGCAAGAACTGTCTCAGTGGTGAGCCATTTTTATTAAATTTTTAGCTTTTTAATTCAGCATTCTGTTTGTGATGTTTAGAATTTAGAAATTCTTATCTAAGAATTTATTATAGCAAAGCTTTTTATGAACTAAGATTTGCTTTTATAGTAGTACTTATATTCTAAGCCAAAGTTAGTACATGCTTTAAATAATAGCAGAATAAAGATACTACCTATGGTGCCCAGCCAGCATGGACTTGCTGTTTATTTTATTTTTTAATTAAAAAAAAAACTTTCATTTATTTATTTGGAACAGGGTCTCACTATGAAGCTTGGACAAAAAGTGATTTTCCTATCTCAGCCTCCCCAGAACTGAGATTGCAAGCATGTGCCACCATATCCAGTTTTGGCGGTAACTCAGAAGGCATGGGGTTACCAGAGATCAAACCTGGGGTTACCAAAGATCTAACCTGGGTCCTTGCACTTGTCAGGCAGGCGCTTAGACCACCAAGTTATCTCCCCAGCCATTGATGTTTATGAAATAACTTTTCTAATAATACATACAGAAAGGAATTTTTAAAAATAAGGAAAAGTTAGGAATGGTGCTGGCCCAGAAATGTTAGTATTTGAGCAACTACATAGAAGAGTTGTTTGCTGAACTAATACCTGTGCTGAACTACAGTGGTGCCTCCAGTTTACGAATTCTTTGGTTTGCACACAGAAGCATTGGAAAAATTTTGTTTCTGCTAACAAACTGCTTGGGATGACAGACACAACCATGGCCATCTTTCTTACAGAAACACATAAATGGACATCTTTTCCAAAATAGTAGAGCAAATTTAGTTTCTGAACTAAGGGGCCCCCATACTCGACTATGCGGAGTGCACTATGTAATGATGCACTATGCTATTGGAGTTAATAGTTTACAGTGAAAAGTAAGCATGATATAATTTAATTAAAAGGTCATAGAATGTCTGAGTGAATTTCTTGTTCTGTCCTGTAGTAATTTAGGGTTCTTTGGCAAATGATCTAAACAAGTTATGCTACTATATTATGAATTTTAATAAGAGGCATATAAAATGCTGTTTTAACTGTAATATATTATGTGAATGACTTATTTTTTTATATTTTAGGGAAGGGTCTACAGGGCATTCAGGGTCTCTCAACAAGATTGGACTTGTAGTGATCTGCTTTTTTCCAGTCTCCCAAGAGCTGGGATTACAGGTGCATGCCACCATGCCCAGTCTCAATTGCCCTCTCAGTTTGCCCCAGGGGCAGGGCCAGCACAGCAGGCCCAGGGATCAAACCCCAGGCCCCTGCACCTGCTTTGCAGGCACTTTAATCCGCTGAACTATTTGGCCAGCCTGTTAATGATTTATTAAAGTAGCGATTTTATTTCAGTTTGGTTAAATGCTTAGGAAGAATCCCTTTTTTTTTTTTTTATTAAAACCATAGGATTAATGCATGTGCCTCATAGGACAGTTGTTTTAGAGAATTACTGAAAGTATACAGAATTAAGGTTCTTTCTTCTTTTTCTTCTTATACTTTTGTTTACATTTGGACCATAATATCCTTCCAGACATAGTGTGTTCGTTGTTCTTACATTATTATTGCATTGCTGGAGGATCAGGTTTTTATTAGGTGTGTACACTGCCACTAAGCTACATACAACCCCATTTTTACACACACACACACACATACACACACACACATACATAAGTCATATATGCAGGATGCTATACAGTATTTTTGTTTTTTCTGATACTTACAGTTTTCCTGTATCTTTTTGAACATTTTATAGAACATAGTACTAATGGTTTTTCTGTTAATATATTTGGCTCATTTATTCAATACTACTATAATAGAACTAGTTTGTTGCTTGTTTTTTGTTACATTGTCTTTATCAGCATCTATGTATGCATCTTTAATTACTGATGTACTTATATACATGCTATGTACTGAAAATGTGCACATTTAAATTTTGATATATCCTTGTCTAGTTGACATTGCAAAAAAACCCTATATCAGTTTATACAATATTCCTTGCAGAAGAGACTCCTTTTTATGTTTGCGTCCTTTTAATATGAGTTTGGTAGCTTTTAATTATAATAAGGATCTCCATTGCATCTTGTTTCATGATTTTTTTCTGTGTGGATAATTGTTCTTTATGTTTAAGAATTTCTAATCTTTGAATAAGAAAAAAAGGTTAAACTATATATTCTCAGTTTAGGTATTGCTGTTGAAAGATGTTCTTGACTTGGTAGGGATAGGGAAGCAACATGCTTTGCTTTGAGATTTATGGAGTTTCTGACATGATTTAACCATTACAAAATCTGTAGACCCTTCATAACTGCAAGGCAAGTCCAGTTTAAATCCATAGTCTAGAATTTTAAAAGTTCCTAAGTAAGGATTTGTGAATACTTTTAGTCAATTTTTATCTTCAGTAATACTAACAATTTTATGTCTACATATAGTTTATATAAAATTTTAATATGTAGACATAAACTAAGGTATCTAATATTGCCCAAATACTAATATACTGATTATATTTATATAGTTTTTGCTACAGTGATACACAGAGCTTGATACTCCCTTAAATAAATATATACCATATTTATAACTGTCTTTAAATTTTTTCCTTATTTACATGATACTGTAAAGGTTGGTAACAGGAAAATTTTAAAAATACATTTTTAAGTAGGTTAATACTATAGAATATTGTATTTATAAATGCCTATCTACTTTACCAATCTTCAGATACACTCATAATTGTAATTTAGTAATGTTATTTGGGCTACCAAAACTCACTAAAGCATTCAAGGTAAAATTTTGAAATAACATGTATTGCCTTCTCATTTGATTCATACCATGATTTCATATGAACTAATTGTTTTCTGTTTTTTCACATTCTGAATTAGGAATGTTTTGAATCATTGCTGAGTATTCTGCACTGGAGCTGGACCACCTTAGTTTTAGGAGTTGAAGAACTTAGAGGATTAAAAGGATTCCAATTCACAGCTACACTTCTAGATTTAGAGAGACTGCGCTTTGTGGGTACCTGTTGTTTGAGGTTGTTGCGTGTCTATACCTGTGAAATTTACCCAGTGTCAGGTATGATGTATTTTTTAAATAACTTTAGAAGAAAACATTTAAGACTCTTGAGATTTATGTAAAGGTTATCAGGATTTAAAAATTTCTACCTGCCTTTCAGCTGCTCCTGAAATGAGCAAACAAAGCTTGTTGTCATTCTTCTGTATTTGCTTATAAAGAATATAATAGATACTCTGATTATGAAGAATGTAACAAATATTCTTTATAAGCAAATAGGATAGCACCAAAAGAAAAATAGACTGTCGTTCTGATAAGAAAAAGTCATGTTGAACTAAAATTTAATATTCCAATAAAATTATTTCAAATAAGTTATTTCAAATAGTAATATTTTCAGCAGCTAGGAACAAAAGTACTGAAACGAGTTTTGTTCTTTTTTATTCTTTTTAAATTTTACAAAGAAATTTTGGACCACTTTCTCTCTAAATTGTTATATTTATAGGTTGTAAGAATTCATGATATTTAGGTGTATAGTAAGTAACATTTTTCCATGTATATTGAATATTTTACTAAGTAGCATTTTACTTTTTCTCTTAAAAAAAAGCTACAGGAAAAGTAGTTGTAGAAGAAACTAGCAAATTAGCCGAATGTATTGGAAAAACCAGAACTTTGTTAAGAAAAATTTTATCGGAAGGTGTTGATCACTGCATGGTGAAGCTGGATAATGACCCTCAAGGATACCTTAGTCAACCCCTGAGTCTCCTGGAAGCAGTCCTGCAGGAGTGTCATAATACTTTCACTGCATGTTTCCATTCTTTCTACCCAACTCCTGCATTGCAGTGGGCCTGCCTTTGTGATCTGCTTAATTGTTTGGATCAGGTAATTTAAACATATGAAATGTAGTTAAAAATCTGTGTGTTGCTTATGTGCTATTCAAGACAATAAGTTGTGGCTGCCCGTATCTCTTTAGCTTTTAAAAGTTAAATTTGGAAAAGATGAGCTACAAAGTTTAAAAATTTGTGTGATTCTTTATTTGCTTTATCATGCTTAATTATAATATTGACAGATATGAGTATGTATTTTCTCATTTGCTCTTTGAATTTATAGGTGAGTGTGTGATAGGAGAATAATAAGAAGTTTTTGATAACAAGGATAGCACCCAAAAAAAGCAGTTCTTGACACTTTCACATCTACAAAATAAGGAGAGAAAACTAAGTGAACAGCAATACTAATATTCATTAATTCATTGATAGATGAAGAAAATATGACCTTTATAGATGTGTCTGCACCACATCATACTTTGAAAAAATCCTATGGAGAAAATACAGTTTACAGAGAGAAAACACAGGTTACAGGTTACCCGAACACAAGTATATAGAATAGGCTTTCTCCATAGAGCACTGATTGCATAGAGGTTTTATATGTCTTTAGCTGGTCAGGTATTTCTCACATATTTTCTTATCAGAGTACCATTCTAGTCTCTAACTTCCAGTTGTGTGGAAACTTTTTAATAGAAGCTTTTGTTGGGGGACTAAGAAGTATTTAGTGAAATCTACATTTGTATTTTGCCGTTTTTAAAAAAAGAACACAGAGCCTTAAATTTGCAGTGAAAACTGGAGAGTACACTGCTCCGTGTTTACTAATTAACAGAACAACTAGGAATAACAGCAGTCATTTTTCAAATTCTTTTAGAAAATGTAAGAGATAAATACTGATTCATTCTGTAAGGTTAGCCAATCAGAATATATTGAATCAAGGTCCTTGTGCTTGCCTAGGCAGGTGTTTGAACTGCTGAGCTATCTCCATGGCCCCTTAGAAAATGTATTAAAAGAAAACTTGCAGATGATTATCACTTAGGCGTATAGAAGTTATTAAAATATTATCAAATCAGATCCTATAATATAGATACTATATAATGCTGTGGAATTTATCTTAGAAATACAAAGTTATTGTAACATCCAGAAATCAATGTGACTCATCATACTACCTGAGTAAAGAAAGGAAATTGTATGATCCTCTCAATATAGAAAAATATTTGATAAAATTAGTAATTATTCAATGACAGAAATATCTTTAGAAACTAGAATTAAAGCAGTTTCCTCAACCTGATCAGAATGTCTACCAAAACTTTACAGATGACATTCTCCTTAATAATAAAATAATAAATGTTCCCCTAAGTTTGGAAGCAATGCCCAAGTACTTTGACCACTTATTCAACACGGTATGGAACTTCTACCCCACTTCAACACCACACCCCACCTTACCCAGTCCACTGCCATCACCATGCTTCTCAACCAACATGGCTGCATATGCAGGGTACTATATCTTACCATTCTATTTTCTGGAACAAACTTCTGTCTGTACTAAAGCATAAATTAATTGCTTTCTCACTCTCAATTCTACAGTTGAAATAGTTATTTTATTGTTGAACAGAGTGCATTTAGTAAGCATTGGGCCTGTGTGTGAAATAGAATGTGACTCTGCTTTTATGCTTGACTTTGTACCACAGATACTTGATGAACTAAATAATGCATACATGGTTTGGTAATTTAAAAGGCTCCATATTGATTTTTAATACATAATATTTTCTTTGTAGGAAAATATTTTCTTTAGAGATTAACTGGTATATGCTAATATAATTTTCAAACCTTATTGAAATGCTATAATAGTTGCACAGAATTAAAATTTTGTATCATATTATTTAAGAAAAAGTTTTAGTGCTTATTGAAAATGCCTTAAATATATTGTAATAGTGAACATTTGAAAACAATGCCAAAGAAAACTATGTGAGTGGAGATAGATAAATAGATAGATAGAGAGATACAGATATTATACAAATGGATATATAGAGCAGTTTATATATGTGTGTGTATATATATCTGTGTGTGTGTGTGTATACATTTCACTGTTTTCTGTTTTCATTTCTTAGCAGTTTAATTGTGTTTTTAGGCCTTCATGGCATTGAAGTGATATTATCTGTAACAAAGCAATTTCAGTGAGTGATAGAAAATTTGAATATGATTCAAACAGTTACTTACATCTTTATATTCAGAAACTTGGATTATATTGATGCGTTATTTCTTTGGGACTTTTGGGGTCTTTTTTTAAAGGATATCCAAGAAGCGAACTTCAAGACATCAAGTAGCCGACTCCTTGCAGCTGTCATGTCAGCTCTGTGTCATACTTCTGTTAAGCTGACTTCTATTTTCCCTATTGCTTATGATGGAGAAGTGCTGCTGAGATCGATTGTTAAACAAGTGAGCACAGAAAATGACTCGACACTGGTTCATCGTTTTCCTCTTTTGGTCACACACATGGAAAAACTCAGCCAGGTAGATCTTGTTTGAAATCTTTTTCATAATGAATCAATTATGCTATAAAGAGGAGTATTTTTAGCTTGATTCTTGATACAGATGGTTATTTAATGAGTGATTATCTGTTTCAGAAGGAGGTTATTTTTTAATTATCTTATTTATTTATAATGTGAGGATTCTTTTTTCCATTTTATTTGAATAGGCATTGGCCAATTAAAAAAAAATCATGGTTATTCAGTTAATATTTCTACTTGATTTTTTGTTTTGTTTCTTTTTGCTGTGCTGAGGATTGAACTAGAGCCTTACACATGATAGGCGGGACTTGTATATTTTTTCTCTGCTTCATCTTTTTAAATTAGGCTGCAGATAAAATAAGCAATCTCTTATATAAAGAATGTAATATTTTAAATTTCAAAGACAGAGTAGTAAAGAAAGAACATTTAAAACATACACAATTTTAGTATGTTAACATAAGAATAATCACTGTAGGAAACATTGCTTAATGTCTGCTTCCAGTTTATTATAAAGCATTATAGAAAAAAAGATATTCATGAAACCATAAGTACTTACTACATATTTGATGAGAATGAACCTATAAAAATGAAAAAAAATAATAAAAGTGAAAAAAGTAAGTTATCAAAATTATTATCTATTAATTTTCTGATGCTTTATCATTTAAAAATTTTAATCATACAGAAATAAAGATAATAGAATAAAAATAATGTTGAGATATTGATCTATTTCTAGAAAATTAAGAAAAGTTAACTTTTCTATGAGATAGTGAAGATATATTGTAACTTTGTAGATTGTTCACATCAATATGTAATTAGACTAATCCTTTTCTTTGAATTTAGCAAATATTTATTATATACCAACTATTTATGGAAATTTTAATTAAGTAGTAGAAGAGATAGGAATGAAAATATAGCCTTTAAATTGGGTCTAAAACCAGTTTTATTTTACAAGGTACATCTTTATTTTGTTATGTATTAACATTTTCAGAGGAAACAAAGAATATGTGGAAAACTACATGTATTTTTAATAATAGGAAAATTGGAAACTTTTTATTAGTTCTGTAAGTCTTTTTCACTGAACAAAATACCTGAATTCAATATAATTTAATAGAATATGGTTTAGCCATAACAAAGAATTATATTAATATTTGATATCAAAACAAAAATTTAAAATTTTTAAAATAAAAATTGGATATCAAAGTGCGTTTATATATATAATGATTTCTATCAAATATGTATGCAAGAGGCTCTTTATTAAGAGTACTAAAAATAGAAATAATTTATGAGTACTAGAGTTCTGAGTAAGCAAACATTTTTTTTTAGACTGGTCTTTTTTATTTTTATTTATTTGGGGCCGGGGAGATGGCTCAGTGGTATAAGCACTTCCCTGGCAAGCGCAAGGGCCTGAGTTCGATCTCTGGTTCCACCAAAAAAAAAAAAAAAAATTTGAATTGAGCATTTTTATGTATTTATTTATTTTTTTAATTTTTTTTATTTTTTTGGTGGAACTGGGGATTGAACTCAGGCCCTTGCACTTGCCAGGGAAGTGCTTACTCCACTGAGCCATCTCCCCAGCCCCTGGACTTGTCTTTTATTTGTTAATTTTTTTTAATATATAGTAAATGCTTTTTAATTTATAGAACTAACATGTGATATTATTAATAGTAATTATATAGTTGAGCCTATGTTAAAGTTAATTTGTTAAGGTATGTTGTGTTTAATATATTCCCCCACTATCTTTTTAATAAACATTATTGAATTATTCCATTTTAATGTGTATAATCAGTTATGTGTATAATCTGGTGTTATAGCATTTTATTTTTTTAATGATACAATGATTTTTTTAAATGTTTTTTGCTTATAATTTTATTTTGAAGAGTAAAAACAAAAGCAAGAAAAACAAAACAAACATAGAAGCAGGGTGACATACAATAATACATATAGCATTTTAAACAGTGCTGAAAACATCATTGCTTCAACTTTCATATTCATTCATGATTATTGTCGCAGTATAAATCTTTAGGTGTAGAGGAATTCTTAAATCAAAAGAAAATAGGTTAAGGGTTCATTGCAAATAACTGTTTCAGAAAACTAGTGTCAACTTTTATGTGTAGATATTAGTGAATAAAATTACTATTTTCTTAAGTTTTAATGACAAATAGCATTCATTCATTTATTTTTGATGCTTTAATAAACCTTTTTTTCTTTTTGCGGTACCGGGGATTGAACTCAGGACCCTGCCCTTGGCAGGCAGGTGCTTATTCTATTGAGCTATCTCCCTAGCCCTAATAAATCATATTGACAAATTGTTATGGCATATTACTTATGAAGCTTCTTATATTAATCTTGGCAAACACTAATTAGAAACTAAGCATAAATAAATGTACTTCACATAGACATACCCCAAGAAATTATATACATATATATACATATATACATACATATATGTATGTATGTATGTACATATATATTAATATATACATATATATGCATATATATATTAATTTTTGGTCTTTTTAAGACAGAGTCTCACACTACAGTTCAGGCTGGCCCTGAGCTCACTTTATAGCCCAGGCTGGTCTTGAAATTGCAAAAATCCTGATCTTCTTGCCTCAGCCTCCTGAATATTGGGATTATAGGCATCTGCCATCCTGCTCAGTTTAAGAGCAGGATGTAGTACAGTTAAGGATTGAGTTTATCAAAAGCTGACTTTCTGATATGTTGCAGACCATAAAGTTGCTGGAGCATGAGAAGATAGAAGGTATAAATGGCATAGAGATTTAACAAAATCAAGAACTGGTTATTTCATATCCAGAAGACCTAATTTGATCAAAAATTAACCAAAATGTTGTAGTGATCCTAGTCAAATGTTAATAGAAATAAATAAGAAAATTCTCCTAAGTGGCTTTTGGTTTCACTATAAGATTGCATAATAGTAAAGAAGTTGTGAATGACTCATAGTGATATTCATAGTGATTTTAACTAAAAAATTATATAATTTCCAAGTTGTTAGAAAGTGAATTATTTATATATTTGATTTGCATTAAGAAGTGAGTGATATAACTTTTCAGGCTCATTATAAAGCAATAAGAAGTATAAGTACTGTGGAAATACTTGCTAGTTCAGAGCACATGCAATTGTGTTAAAAGTTAAATGAGAGCAAATTATTTACCTGATTTCACAGATGAAAAAATTGAAGACTATGAAAAAGTTAAAATTACATCCAAATTAATCTCATTTCAGAACTGAAAGTTTCATTAATTAGAATGGCCTCCTGATAATACGCATTGTCCACAGTGGGCTAAAAGATACAGAAGATAATAAAGGAGATAAAAAAAACTTTCGTGCTGGACATTAGCTAAATTAATAATCCTTTATATTTGTAGAAAACACAATTTTTAAAGAATCTTTAAATGGATTCTGAGGGCCAGCCAAATAGCTCAGTGGATTAAAGTGGCTGCAAGCAGGCGCAGGGGCCAGGGGTTTGATCCCCAGGCCTGCCTTGCCAGCCCTGCCCTCTGGGGCACACTGAGATGGTAATTGAGACTGGGCATGGTGGCACACACCTGTAATCCAGCTTTTGGGAGTCTGTAAACAGGTGGATCACTGCAAGTCGGATATGGTACTGAGGCCCTAAACACCCTGTAGACCTTTCCCTGAAAAAATACCAAAAAAAAAAAAAAAAACAAACAGGAAAAAGAAAAGAAAGAAAGAGAGAAAGCAGACTCTGAGTATCTTGGTCATTTTTTCACTTGCAAGGGTCAGAATTTTAACTTGTTTTGGAAATTTAATATAGGAACAGTTATAAAACAGTTTAGTATTTCATGCATGTACAAAAGGATTTTCTTAGAAAGTTGATATGCACAGACTATGTAGAGTAGCTTTGACTCCACATATTCCAAAAATAATTAGTGTTATATATATATAACTAATTATAATAGATTAGTTATATATATATAACTAATTATATATATATAGAGAGAGAGTCTATTGAAAGTTTTAAAAGGAAAGACTAGTTTTCTTTCTGTCATACAGGATTGTGACTAAGAAGTTCAGTAGTATATGAAAATGACTCAAAGCTTATAAAAACAAACACTGCCTAAATTTGGTAATTTTATGATATAAAAAGACAGTTAAAAAATGAACTTCAGAATAAAAAGTAGATACAGTAGCTCCACATACAGCTGGATAGGTTTGTAGGAATAGCCATTAATTCAGGTCTAGATTTAAGGGAATCAGATAAAAAAGACAAGCTTTTGCTAGTGTGTATTCACAGAAAGGAAAACAAAACAATACATGGCCACTATTTCTTCTCATGGACAGAGTGAAGAGAATATCTCAGGAATGACCAGCTTCCGTGAAGTGCTGGAGAAAATGCTGGTTATTGTTGTGTTACCAGTCAGGAACAGCCTGAGAAGAGAAAATGAACTCTTCTCCTCCCACTTGGTCTCTAACACCTGTGGGTTGCTGGCAAGTATTGTCAGTGAACTGACTGCATCAGCCCTGGGATCTGAGGTAACAAGCCATATTTTAAAGATGGATAATGAATTCATTTAAAATTACAACATAGCTTTTTTTTTTCATGTGTTTTGTCATTATGAAAATTAATTTCCAAACAAGTTGGCAGTACCACTGTTTTTTCTTTAACCCTTCGTAATCAGCTTTTTTTTTTTTTTTTTTTTTTGCCTTTCCTTATATATTTTGTTTCCTCTTGTGTGCTTATTTCCTCTTCTTAGTGGACTCAGAATATCACAATAACAAAGTATCTATTTTCCCATTAAATTCTCATTGGTCTCATTGTACATATCCACTTCTGTGCCCCAGTAAATTTGAAAATTGAGGGCCAGCCAAATAATTCAGCAGATTAAAGCAGATGCAAGCAAGCACAGGGGTAGGGGCTTTGATCCTGGGCCTGCCATGCCGTCCCCACCCCCGGGGCGTGCTGAAACTGCATTTGAGACTGGGTGTGATGGCACGCACCTGTAATCCCAGCTCTTGGGAGGCTATAAAACAGGTGGATCACTACAAATCCGATCTAATAGTGAAACCCTGAACACCCTGTAGAGCCTCCCTAAAATACAGAAAGAAAAGAAAATTGAAAATAGTTGTATTTATGAATGATGAATATTGTTCTAGAATCAGGCTGCTAATAATGAACACATGAAATGGAAAATGCAAAAAGGTTCAAATTTTTGCTCTGCTTGCTAAGTTGATCTAAGACAGGTAATACAGAAAGTTTGCATAATTTTTGTCTCACGTCATGATTTTTAAAATTATAAAATTATTATTCTAATTATTTTATAGGTACTTAAGTTCTCCTATAGCTCCTCTCACAAAATTTTAAAAACATCAAAGATATTATATTTAAGAAAATAGCTTCTGACATTTTTAAATGCATTTTATAAAGTAACATTTTTTCCTATTTCACTGCCTTATTTTGGTAACATATCTTCATGTTTTGACTGAATTTGATTTCTATTTTTCTCCAAAATATAGACCATAGGTTGGTTTGAAAATCACATCTTAATATGAAATGTATCACCCAAGTGAATGTTTAAAAACCAATAGACATTTAGTGGTTCCAGCTGTTAAATTTCTTGCCAGGAAACTTTTTGTCTATTTTACTTTCTAATTTCTCATCCTTATCATTTTTTTCTTATAGATTTATCTAGGAACCTATTTAATTTACCAACGTGTACTGATACCTTACTTTTTGTGACAGTTTAGTTTTCAGAATTTCTGAATGAGTACATGGATGGGAACAACTTCTATTAACTCCCTTTGGAAGCATTTCCTAGCTTTCTTGGCAAGCTTTGACCTAAGAGGCCACTAAAGCCCCTTTTGGGAAACACTTAATTGTTTTTTAAATACTCATTTAGCTTATAATAAACATCTCTTTTATAGTAGACCATAGAGGATGCAAGAACCTATAGTGCCTAAGTCCCTGTCCAATATTAATAACAAATTAATTTCTGAGAACTTGCCTTTCTAAGAAAAAAGTACGCCAAATTACAGAGTGCCAAATTACTGATCTTAGACGTTCCCAAAGTTCTTGGCTTAGATTTCCATTTTTTTATTTTAGTGAAGTGTGAAAATCATGTATTTTAGTGTTTCTCTCAAATCTCCCAAATTTCTATGGCTAACTTAAATTTGGAATAGTTGGTAGAGAAAAAAGAGCTTATTTTAACCGAAAATAAGTTCTCTGATACTCTTTAATAAAAGTCACAGTTTGTGAGATTGTGTATTTTTGTATGTTTCTGTGCCTGTATGCTGATTGCTAAGTTATAAAAATATCACTGCATACATTAGTGATACTCAAACTTAGGAATCAGACCATTTTCTTCAAATAAATGCTTGGAAACTCATCAAGAGAAAGATGGTCTAGTTGAAGAAGGTAACCTTGTATCCACCCATCCTTCACACATATCTCTTAGTATTCCTAGCGCTCTGTATAGTGTAGTTTGAAAACCACTAGTCTATAAAACATTGATTAAATTTTTGCTGACTTTTGAAAGTAGTAGTTATGACTATGGTACATATTTGTAGTCTGACATAAAAGTAAGAAATGTAAACTAAAATGCTGTCAAGTAACCTGTATTTGTACTTTTAGAATAAGAAGATTTTATTGTGGTTTAATCTCAGTACCTTGCAAAAGATTTAAACTGCTTATTAAATACAAATTACTTTTTTAAGCTGTCTTAGAAACCTTTGGCTACTTTGTTACAGGTGTATTATTACATAGCACTCAGACACAAACCATTGATGTAATTGCTTGTTTTGTTTATAGGTTGATGGACTTAATTCTCTTCATTCTGTAAAAGCCAGTGCTAACAGATTCACAAAGACAAGTCAAGGAAGAAGTTGGAACACTGGCAATGGGTCCCCTGATGCAATCTGTTTTTCAGTAGACAAACCTGGAATAGTAGTAGTTGGTTTCTCTGTCTATGGAGGAGGTGGGATTCATGAATATGAATTAGAGGTGTTGGTTGATGATGTAAGTGTCACTCCTATGTCCTTCATCCTCCTGTGTGGGCTGTTAGGACAATGACATTGTCATAGTGTCACTGGTCCAAATTTGATGATTTAGCAGATCACTTGTATGTAGACAATCATAAAATGAAAAGCATTATTTTACCTGATTGTTTCTGTCATCTTGGATCACTCCTGCGTCATATTTTCTGTGCTTTCACAAAGCAAAAGATTTTAAGTGAAATTGGAAACCAAAAAATGTATAGCTAAGTTTCTGATTGCAATTTTTGAGTGCCTTTTTACAGTTGTTATTTTTCAGTTGTAATTTTGAATATTGAAAATCAGTATTCAAATGAATATTCTAAGTTTCCTCAATAGTTCCAACAGTCTTGTCATAATGTTATAGAGAAATTTAGGAAAGATAGTATTTGATTTAGCTATACTTTTTAAATATTCTCTAAGTTATTCAAAGTGCCAGAGTTTTCAATTATTAACAGTGGATAGAAAGCATATAAATCATTTTCTAATAAATACCAGTCTATCACTTGATTTTTTTATGCAGCTGGTTTGAATCCTTTACTTCATTAAATTTTATCATTATAAGCACTGTTCTTTTAAAGAAAGAATAGTGTAAAACAATAAATGAGAATAGTCCATTTAAATGTTATAATCTCAAGGAATCAGAATAGAATGATTTTAGAGGACCAAGAGTATTTTTTAGTATTTGTGGGGAAACACTAAGAGTTAATTTTATGTGCAAGTTATTATTAAAAATAATAACTGTAAATTGAAATTACCCATATAATACAATTAAAACTTTCATGAATTTTATTTGGATGTACTCACTAGAGTGAACATGTAGGAGATTCAACCCATTCCCACAGATGGACATCTCTAGAATTAGTGAAAGGAACTTATACCACAGATGATTCACCCAGTGACATAGCGGAAATCAGACTTGACAAAGTTGTTCCTTTAAAGGTAATTTCTACATGTTTTTGTTAAGAGATAAAATGTTGTTAAAATTATTCCATGAATTTTCATTGTTAGATACAGCTTTTTCTAAGTCATCCTTTATGTAGTGCTTCAGATATTTACAGATCTTGTCTATATTGTGTCCTATTTTAGACAGTGTCTTTTAAAGTCTGGTACAGTAGAGAAAATTGTGACGTTTTAGAGTCAAACAAACCTATCTGTAAGATACCTGATCTTCCTTCCATATCTTAGTCTTAAAAGATTGGCAATTCATCATTTTATCACAAAGAAACTGACTTATAGATTGAGAGGAATCATATCCAATATAGTATTTTAGAGGTTATATTGAATAATGGAAGGCAGCCTTCTGTTTCTTCTATACACATTGCTCCCCATCATTCTCATTCTACTAAAACTCCTTTAAAAATTATTTTAACAAATAATATGTTATTAAGGTAGTATTTGGCAAAATAGAGAAATTTTACTTTAAAGTAATTATTACTAAGATAGCATTAAGTATATCTAAATTTATCTGAAATAAATTTAATTAAAGAACAGAATTTTGGATAAAGTAGGCTTATCAGAGACTATCAAAAATTGAGATACTGAAAATCTAAAAGTTTTTATAAAGTTTATAAAATATGAGTGTATATAACTTACAATTTAAACATACCATGTATCATATTCTGGAAAATCATTTTCTCATATTTTCCCCATGTCTGTCTGCCTTGTCTTTGTCTCCGAATTAATATCTCCCAAAATAAAAATACAGTGGATTCAACTGGGTATGATGGCATACACCTATAATCCCTGCACTTGAGGCTGAAGCAAGAATATCTCAAGGATAGGAAATATTGTATCAGTGTGAATAGAGCAGGAACTAGTAGCACTACTAGTACTCAAATTCTAGTTCTGTCTTTTACGAGCTGTGTGACTTTTGGACAAGATACTTAACTTCTGCATCTCAGATTGTTCACCTGCAGAAAATGTACCTAATGAGAACATTTTAAAGATTGATTTATTTAAATCATATGAAATAGTCTAGTTTCTTTTATACAAAAAAGCATTCAGTAAGTGTTAGCTGTCATCATGTTTGATTCATTAAAAATTCAGTAAAATGCAGTAATAACATCTAAAATCATGGTCTTATTTACTGCTAGAGTTCTTTTTGTATATACTTTGTTCATTATGAATAAATATAAATACATTTTACATGTTTTTCGTGAAGGAAAATGTTAAATATGCTGTGCGCTTAAGGAACTATGGAAGCCGTACAGCCAATGGAGATGGAGGGATGACCACAGTTCAGTGCCCTGATGGTGTGACCTTTACATTCAGCACATGTAGCCTGAGTAGTAATGGTACAAACCAAACCAGAGGACAGATTCCCCAGATACTCTACTATCGGTAGGTGCATCTATAGTTAGAAAATACTCTTATTATTATAATGTATTACCGAGGGAAAATTGTAACTGAATAATTATAATTAAATTATACAGTATCTATCTTCTAATACATACTTAAGGTAATTCATAAAGAAGTCTCATTTTGAGATACAAATTCAGATAAAAATTTTTATTTTTGAAATTTTGTGGGTTAATTACATGTACTATTGTCATTTTACTGTTTCTTGTGTATCTTGCAAGTTTACAAGTAATTTACTCATTTGCTTTTATAAATGCCTAATGTCAGTGATCAGATTTACTCAACCCAGGTAATGGTATGCCTTAGTCCTATAGTCCAGTCTACAAAATATTTCAGTGTTACTGAATCTTTTATCTATTAGCACTAGTACTGGAGCCCTAGAATATATAATAGTGTTTTCTCTTATTTCAAGGTAAACTATTCTGGATGCAAACAGTTGGAAGTAAAAGAATGATAACATTTGCATTTTTAAAAAAAGTTTTAGTGCCTGCAAAATAACTCAGTGGATTAAAGTGCCTGCAAGCAGGTGCAGGGTCCAGGAGTTCCATTCCTGAACCTGCCATGCCAGCCCTGCCCCCCAGGGCATGCTGAGAGGGCAATTGAGACTGGGTACGGTGGCACATGCCTATAATCCCAGCACTTGGGAAGCTGTAAATAGAAGAATCACTAGGAGTCTGATCTATAGTGAGAACCTGAACACCCTGTAGATCCTTCCCTAAAGTACAGAAAAAAAATAAATAAAAAAGTTTTAAACACAAATTTCTCTGAATTTTTCTTTTAGTAACTTAGCCAGATTGTTACATAAGCACAAAAAATATTATTCTTTATCCCAACCATAGATTAAAAGCTATAACATGCACAAAAGAAGGGCAGCAAAGCTAGACAGCCATTAATGATATCTGCTCTCCTTAAAAAGAAAAAAGAAAAAACAACAGTAGGAAGAATTTATTGAGAGAAAGAAAGCTTCTATCTGACAGGGTCAAGAGGGGTTCAGAAAGTGGATTGCCCACCAACTCTTCTTCTCAAGGGTATTTATTGAGCAAAGCCATGTGGTAGGTAGTCTTAAGGTGAAACTGAGCTATAACCAGCCAATAAGATTTCAAATATAGTCTCTTAAGTAATATTGATTGAAGGGTAAATCATAGGATGGGTGTTAAATGGGACAAGCTATGGTCAGCCAATATGTGTGCTATCTTTTAGATATTTTTATATTTACCACCAAGCTTTACTTAAAAATGAGCAAAATTTAATTCTCTTAGCTTTAAACACCAATCTATTCTGATGGCTCTCAAGTCCGTATCTCTAGCCTTCATGTCTTCTGAGCTTTAGAGCAAAAATTCAGATTCCTCTTTGACGTTCTCCTTTGAATAACATCAGTTAAGAGGATGCTGTTAACATATACTGAGCACTTAGGCTACATGCAAGGCTGTTCTCTAGTTTATCTCTTTTGTGTGAATAGTCAAGATGTAGGCACTTTTCTTACCCAGATTTAAAAAAGAAGATGAAACTGAGGTGCCAAGTCATTAAACATCTGAATCACACTTGTATGCAGTTATGGCATAGAGATTTGTATGTAAGAAATGATACTGTAGATGACATAATCTTAAACCACTGCACACATGCTCTGTAAGGATTTTCTGTGTAGTTGGCTGATAGACACCTTAGATCTGGCACATCCATAGTACTCCACCTACCATTACACCTGAACACCTTGTCTTTCTTAATGTCTCGTTGCTGAGACAAAGTTTATTAACTCAGAGTTTTTGTAAGTTTTAGTCCATAATCGGTTGGCTCTAAGGGTGGCATGACATAGGAGCAACCATTCATGACTGCAGAAGAAGGCTACTTTCCTTGGGGCAGGTATAGCACACAACCCCTTTAATCCTAATGCTGGACCATTAATCAATCTCAAACTCTAGATTCAGCCACCTTCTAGATTCAGCCACCTTTAAAAGCTCCCTGCCCCATGACTGCATAAAGCTTTGAGACGTATCCAGACACAGACCCTAACATTTCCAATCATACATCACATCTTGTCTGTCAACTAATCCTGGCAGTATACTTTTAAAATGTCACTAATTTTTTACTGCCACTCACATGATTAGCAGTCTAGTCCAAAGCCACCAGCCCATTTTGTTGAGTCTGTAAAATTGTAACCTCTTCATGAATCTTCCACTTTTCTTTGTTGCCCTCCTGCAGTCATTTTTCCCCAGTGCACCAAGCATACCATGCTCTGCTCTTGTTTAAAGTCTAGTAACCTATTCCCATACCAGTATTTAATGTGAAATTGTTATGACCCACCAATCTCACATAATCTGGTTTGTGTTTCCTTTTCTACCCAAATGCCTTTCACCTTCACTTTCAATCCAGAAATATTTTTCTTCATTCTGTTCTTTGAACTCAACACTTTGTTCCCCTTGTTGTAACACTGTTCTTCCAGAACTGCATGGTTTTTTCAATTTTTTTCAGTCTTTATTCTTTCTGAAATCATCATGTTACTTATTAAATGTTTTAACTTTTTTATACTGTAAATGAAATGACAAACCCTGATAAATATTATAAAATACTTTCTTGTTTACTCATATCTTAGGAGTGAATTTGATGGAGATTTGCAATCTCAGCTTCTAAGTAAAGCCAATGAAGAAGACAAAAACTGTAGCAGAGCTCTCTCTGTTGTAAGCACTGTTGTTCGAGCTGCCAAGGATCTCTTGCACAGAGCTCTTGCTGTGGATGGTAAGACTTTCTTTTCCTTTCTTAATAATTGTAGTTTAGATTCTTTTTGCATTCCTTAAATTATCAGAGTTATTGAAGAGGAGCTATCTTCTGGAACTCCAGTGTGTTTTATTCAGTATGTATCTATATATATATATATATATATACATTAGCCCATTTATGCCAAAGATGGAACTTTTTTGATTTTTTGCATGAAATTTGTATATGTTATTTAAAAAATTCAAGGAATAAGAATTTGGAAAGAATATATTATATCATGTTCCATTGTTGTGAGGGTTCCAAAAATGGATAAGTAGGCCTTGGAGAATTAATTTTCAATCAGTCACATTCTCCATACTCTACGGCAGATTTTTCTAGATTTTTCAGCAACAGTGGAGCTGGGGATACAGCTTAATGATAGATCACTTCCTAGAATGCTCATGGCCCCAGATTGAAATCTGTAGTATAAGGATAAAACAATAGGAGGGAGTATGTAGGAAAAAACAATTATCTGACATTCTAATTCTGTAAGAAGAAAAAAAACTATTTTGATTAAACTGGATATTTGCCTTATTCTGTTTTTATAGTCAAAACACTTTCCCCTCTTGTCTGTCCTGTAATGTGTCACCATTCACCCAAATATCTGGGGAACTACCCATCTTCTCAGATTTAGCTAACTTCTATAGGTTATTGCATTGTAAACTCTCCAGTTTATACTCTTCTTACTCTGTTTTCTCATTGTCTTCTATAGACTGCTATGGTAAAAACACATGTCCTCTTCTTATGATGCCTAATATAATAATCTCACTGCCACCTTGCCCCCATTTCCCAATCTAGTTATCTAGTCTTCCATCACACTGGCAGCAGTTATCAGAAGAACATTCACTGTTATCTTCAGCCCCTTACTGTTGTTACAGTTTACAGCATTTGTTCCTCAGCTTGGTAGTACATCAGAGTCACCAGAGAACTTTGTTAAAAATAGAATATTTGGGCCGTCTCCAGGGACATAGGGACTAAGAAAACTTTTAAAGTAAGTATACAGCTTATTCTGGTGAAACAGCAGGTCTAGAAATCATTGTGTTGGAGAAAAAATGGCCTATAGTATAAATGTTTTCACAATCCAGAATTAGCTTATCTTTCTCTGACCATATTCATGGGTAAATGGTGAAAATGTTTATCAGCAAAGTGTTTTCCTTGGAAAAATAAAAGATAGTATAGCATAACAATAGGAAATATTTTTGAGTGTTTTATATGTGTAAGCATTATTCTATGCATTTTACATTTTAATTTTCATAGCATCCTATGAAAAAATATTAGTATTATCTTATTTTGCAGGTTAAGTAATTTTCTTCCCCCCTCCCCCCATCTCTTTTTTCTTTTTTTGGTATACTGGGAATGGAAGCTAGGGCCTTGCACTTGGCAGGCAGGTGATATACCACTGAGTTATACCCCTGGCCCAAGTAATTTCATTTTGTAAAAATTAATTTATTTATTTGTTTGGTATACAGTCTCGCTATGCAGCTCAGACTCATACTGATCCTCCTGTCTAGCCTCCTCAAGGCTGGAATTTTAGATGTGCACTACCATGCCCAGTTTTGGGGCTGGCAAAGCATGCAATTGGGTATCACATTAAAGACCTTACACTTGCCAGGTTGGCACTTAGACTGCCAAGCTATCTCCCCCACCTCCAATTAATTTCTTAATGTCACATACATAACCATCTTTGGGTGCAAACGGTTCCCTAGCTTTCAGTTCTGGCTCTGTCATTTAAAGGTATCTAAAACAAATGCACATTAAATACTTAAACATCATGAGCTTTGGTTTCCCTTTCTAAATAGTGGGAATAATAAATACCTTATTTTGAAGAGTATTTGAAATGATGTATGGAAGTAAAACCTTTTGAATGGCACTAGGTCCTTTATAAACAGTTAATATCAACCATGATATTTTGAAGAGAACAGAATATATATAGTATAGCATGTATACAGTACAGTGAAACTATCCTTTAACTGTAGTTTTAATGCCTTTTTTAGCTGATGACATTCCAGAACTACTTAGTTCTTCCAGTCTGTTTTCCATGCTGCTTCCCCTTATCATAGCCTACATAGGACCAGTAGCTGCTGCTATCCCCAAGGTATGTAACTTAATTGTGTAACTGTAAGTCTTTTGAATGTCATTTTTTTAAGATTTCTGTCTCTAAAGATACTATATTCCTTGAAGCACCTGAGTTGTAGGTATCAAGCAGAGATAGATGTGTTAATGATAAAAGTTAATTAAGTCTCACTGTTCTTAGTATTGTCTTTTGTATCACATTAGTGTTTAGATATTAGATTTACATTTGAAAAATTGGGGAAAGGAAATTATGTTTCAGAAAAATGATAAACATGTGGTTTAGTGAATTTTAATTTTTTAGGTTTATGAGACTGATGTCAAATTTTCATTATCTTCACTAATGGCAGTGGAAAAAGGATAGGAGTATTTTAAAGTAGTGATATTCTCAAGACATAATAAAAGTTTGCCGGGCGTGGTGGCGCATGCCTGTAATCCTAGCACTCGGGAGGCTGAGGCAGGAGGATTGTTGTGAGTTCGAGACCAGCCTGAGCCACAAAGTGAGCTTAAGGCCAGCCTGAGCTGCATAGTGAGACCCTGTCTCAAAAAGACAAAAAAAAAAAAAAAAAAAAAAAAAAAAAAAAAAAAGACATAATAAAAGTCATAGACTATTGGTTCTTTCATATAATTAGTGATTAAAACCTAATTTACTCTAGACCACCAAAAAAAGCAAGCATTTAAAATTTAAACTAGGTTATTATAATGTAGAATCCTAATTTTTTTAATCCATAGAACATAGTTTTTCTTTGAAAACAACTTAGTAAAGCTTCTGGATAGAAATTTTATGCTAGCAATTATACTAATAATTTGAAAGCATTTCACATCTGTGATCACTGTCTTCAATCTGCTAGGTGGCTGTAGAAGTATTTGGCCTGGTTCAACAATTACTTCCCTCAGTTGCTATTTTGAATCAGAAGTACGCACCTCCAGCATTCAATCCCAATCAGTCTACAGACAGCACCACAGGAAACCAGCCTGAACAGGGTCTCTCAGCTTGTACAACATCTAACCACTATGCTGTTGTAGAGAGCGAACACCCCTATAAACCTGCCTGTGTGATGCACTACAAGGTAGGCACTGATTCACAGTCAGAATTTAAATTCAAAACTTGATTTGAGGTTTTCTAATGATACTTTAAGAATGGTTTGTCTTTGTCCAGAAATGTAAATTTTAAAAATAGTTCATCAGTATAGAAAAATGTATAGGTAGTTAGATATTATCAGACATACAAAAGACTTTTGACAGGATTTTTATTTTAAGAAATACAAATTTCTTTTTGGTTTATGCAAGTTGTTCTCAAATCTTTTTGTAACTGTTGTACAGAATATAATGCCAAATTTGTACAATATAAAGTTTGTAAATTTAGTTGCATACTGTATACTGTACTACAGTTATACAAAGCATTAAGTAAGCTATAACAATCATTAAAATTTGTAAATCATATTTTTAACCAATATCATTTGTACTGAGTTATTTATAAAAATTTACATACCCTGTTTTAAGATTTAACGTAATATATAATTTTAAATAAAAACTACCAATAAAATATTTATATTGTATTGACACTAAAATATTCACTAATTCTTTAATTTATCGTATAAATTAGTGAGTCATCCATCCACTTCAGTTTAATTATAGGTTGATATTTTTTCTATTAAAATTTTTTTTAATTTTTTTATAGAAAATATTAAATATCTAAAAGTACTCAGGGGCTGGCAAGATAGTTCAATGGCCTGTAGCGCCTACTTAGGCAATATTAGGCAGGCACGGGGGACCACCACCTGCACCACATGCTGCGCCAGCCCTGCCCTCATAGGGGACTGAGCCGCCAAAAGTAAATAAATAAATACATAAAAGTAGTCAGGACAGTACTGTGTTCCTCATGTATTCATCTGCTCGAGTTCAACAGTCTTTATTTGCTTTTCCATTTCCTATCCCTTCTTTTTATTTTTAAGCATATTTAATTTTTCTCACATATATCTCTAAAATTTGAGAACCCTTACAAATAAACATTATAATACTCAAAGATTGAATAATTCCTTAATAACAGGTATCATGCAGATTTTACTAGCTTGTTTTAATTCTATTATAGGTAAAAGATGGATACCTTATGGTTATGTCTCATTGGTCTCTTTTAATCTTAAAACCTTTTAAATCTATAGATCACCTTCTGTCTCTGTATTTTGTTTCTTTGAATGTTATCTGTTGAAGAAACTGGATCATGTGTATTTGTTAGATGAAAGTCTTTTCATAGTATCTGCTCAGTCCTTTAAATACTTTCCTCATTCCCTGCTTACACTGCTAAGATGTCCTCCCTTGTTTAGATCTGAAGCCAGTTATTTTTTCAAAAGACACTAGTTCTTTTATACATACACATACATGTTGATGCACACACACTTTTATGTATTTGTGTATGTAGTATGTGTGTATGTGTATTTACATTAGTTATATATGTGTATATATAGCTTTTTAAGAATAAAACTTATTATGCATTTTTACTAATGACATTAATTCAAAATAAGAATCAAAGAAACACATGAATCTTGCTGGTACATCAAAAAGTTTCTATTCTCACTGATAATAGGAATACCAAAATTAGAAAATTACCTTATTATTCGTTTTGCCTGCATGCATATACCAAACTAAGATATAGCCATGTTACTATAATTTAAAGTATAATGTCCTCCTTGTTGTCTTCTCTTTTCCTAATATAGATAATATTTTGTTTTAATTTTGTAGTTTACCCTTCTATTTCATTTAATGAACATACAGACACATTCATATCATGTATAGGGTAAGCGTGACATCTATCTATGTCTTCTTGCCTGTTGTCTAGGTGACATTCCCAGAATGTGTCAGATGGATGACAATAGAATTTGACCCTCAGTGTGGTACCGCACAGTCAGAAGATGTCCTCCGTTTGTTGATTCCTGTCAGAACTATTCAGATTTCAGGATATGGACCAAAATTAACATCTGTTCATGAAAATCTTAATTCATGGGTAGAATTAAAGAAATTTTCAGGACCTTCTGGGTGGCCTACCATGGTCTTAGTGTTGCCAGGTAAGTGTTTTCTGTTTCACTGAAAAATGTGTATTTTATGAAGGTACATTACTGAAAGTGTTTAATTTTTAAAGGCAATTATTAAAGCTTTAATATTCATCTGTATTAGAGTTCAGGAATAAATAAGATGCCCTGGAGAAGGGACATAACATGATACAACTTCGAAAGGAAGAGAGTATGATGAAAAAGCAGAGTGTTAATACTGAGGTGACTTTGTGTAGTTGGGACCAATGTATAGAAAAAACAGATTAAGTCTTTTATTTCCCCAGTGCATACTAAATTTTCAGAAGTTAACTAAGAACTCTATTTTTTCCTTTGTGAAAAGTTGTGAAACCCTTCTGATATATGTTGATAATATTTCAATTGATTTGAGGACTTATATATATCAAAGGATGTATACATAAGAATGCATACTTATTAGTACTGATACTTATGTTTTCCTTTTTAAAAATTAAGTTTTAAAACTATGTGTAATTTGTTGTTTATAAACAATTAACCATAACTACTCTCGTACCCTTTCAAAGTATTTCAACTCAAAACTATTTCCTTTCAATAATAAACTGCCTGTATTTCTTTGTAAAAAGATCATAAAAAGCCAAATGTCAGGATAAAGGATTGCCTACCTTGAAATAGAAAATATTAGTCTCGATTGTCAGTAATTGAGAGATTAAGATAACTGAAAATAATGGCTTCCTTTGTAATTTAAAGTCAGGATAATTAAGGAGAATTTGATTGCACCTAAAAATAACATCCATTCACATGATAAGATGGCCCTATTATTTTTAATATTTTTTTAGCAATTTGAGAAGACAGGAATCTCTACCAACAAAAAATGTTTATTTAGGTTATATATATATTTGATTTCTATAGCAGCTTATTTTGGGATTGATAAGGGAATTTTTAATAAAGTTATTTCAGATTTTGACCTCTATTCTCGCTCTTATTTATTTTTGTAAGGAAATGAAGCCCTTTTTTCATTGGAGACTGCCTCAGATTATGTGAAAGATGACAAAGCTTCCTTCTATGGTTTTAAATGCTTTGCAATTGGATATGAATTTAGCCCTGGACCCGATGAGGTAAAAGTAAATTATCTTTTCAGCATCTTAAGGAAGATTGTAGTTAAGCATCCTATTGATTTGAATTGCATTGTTGACTATATTTAAGAAGTCTGAAACTTATTTTAAGCAAAGGTAAGTAATTTAAAATGCATCATAGCTTAGTTGTATGCAATAAATTTTATTGTTTTTATTACATGAAGAGAATGGGCTCTATGCAACATAACTCATTGTAATTGAAATGTAATTTGTAAATATAAGTATCGCTTCCCTGAACCTATCCAAATGAGTAAAGCTTTCTGAGTACTTAATAGAACCTGATTTCATGGAGGGTCTAACTTACCATCAACTTTTCTACATTTTAAATCATACTCTAAAACAAGGCCAAGTTGATTCTGTTCTTTCAAAATACTGAATGAAAAATTGTTTTCAAAATAAACCTGAAACTTGTGACATAAATTATTGAATCTCTTCAACTCTCACTAGCTAAAACATGCTTCTTTCTAATTTCAAAGGTGATTCTTGAACTCAGCTTACATTTTCTTTATAATGCATTTTATCTTCAAACATTCATTAAGTGACAAGTTTTATGCAATTCTACAGGGTGTCATTCAGTTGGAAAAAGAGTTAGCCAATCTTGGTGGAGTTTGTGCTGCAGCTTTAATGAAAAAGGATTTAGCACTTCCTATTGGTAAGTCTGGTTAAGATCCAGGTATTTGTTGATAATTTCTTAAAATTTTAGAATAAAATGTTTATAGAATATGTAAATTAGGGACCGGGAGGTGGCTCAGTAGAATAAGCACTTCCCTGGCAAGCACAAGGGCCTGAGTTCAAGCCCCAGTTCTGCCAAACAGCAAAAGAAGTATCTAAATTAAATATTTCTATATTTATCTAAAATAAATATCTAAAATGATTTGAAAAATAAATACTATACTCATACATACTCATGAGTAATAATTACCTAATATACTGATGTCTCGGGTTAGTTTAAATGAAGATCAAAGCCTACAGTTTTTTTGATGTCCACAAACCGTCCCCATGTATATCCTCCTTACAAACATACATAGTGTGTGCCAGGCATTGGGTTAAGCACTGATACGTAATATTAAGCCAAAATTCTGAGATATTTGTAAATATCCTAGTAGAAATATAAATTAGACAATTTGATATTCGTCATCTGGAACTTAGCGATTAAGTCACTGGAAATGACAGGTGAACATAGCTGTTATTTAAAGAGCCTAAAATAAAAGCTGGGCCTATCAAAACTTCAAAGATGGACAGAAAAGAAGGAAATTTCATGTAAGATTGTAAAGGTAATGAAGCCAATAAAGGAGAAAAATCAAGAGAATGGATGTTCATGGGAATTTTGCATGCTTCTGAGAAGTTAATTAAAACCTATCAGAATAGTTAAAAACTTGTGTATACAATAAACTATAAATAAATTAGCAAAATGAGAGAAATATAAGGTCTTTCAGGGTAAATTGAAAGGGAATGGAAAGTGAGAAAGGAGAGCAATGTTAACTATACTAGCTTTACAGAAGTATTTTTGTGTAGAACAGAGCAAAGATAAGGCAGTAGCAGAAATGAAATGTTTTTATAGTACATAATTATAATCGAAGAGTAAATAAATCCTTTAAAATACTAATTTAATTCTATATTTATACATGGTTTAACATTATGTTTTCACAGTATTTGCAAGTCAGAGCTGTTATTTTATTTCTCTAATTCTCGTTCCTAAAGACCATCTGTATCTCTTCTGACACTAAACTTTCTGCTCTGATTTCTTTCATTCTCTTTGTCTACCTTTTTCTCTTCCTACATTTCCCTTTCTCTTCATAGTTGGTTTAAATCTTCTCAGTTCTCTTGATCCTACCTTATATTGAGATATTTGAGAAACATAAGACCTCATATAGTCTATATTTGTGAGGAAAGTTATTAACAACCTCTTTCTAGGAAATCTGACAATACTTAAAATTTAACTTGTTTTTATTTTTGGGCATGACAGTTTTTATTCAAACTTGCATGATATACTCATAGTGATTGTCCTGTTCACAACCTCCCAAGTGCTCCGATTACAGGTGCACACCACCATACCCAGTCTCAGTCACCTTCTCACTGCACCCCAGGAGCGGTGCTGACATGGCAGGCCATGAGATTGAACTCTCAGCTCCTGTGCCTGCTTGCAGGTACTTAATCCACTGAGCTATTTGGCCAGCCCTAAAAAATATATTTTAAATGAATTGATGTCATGCTTGCAATTGCAAAACTTAGAAGCAACCACAATGTCTGTCAGTTGAGATTTGTCAAACTAAGTTATTCCTCGTTGATACACTGCAAGTCTGTGTGGCTGCTATGGCCTGACAAAGAAAGATAGCCACATTCACTGAGCAAAGCAAGTTGCAGAAGCAACTTCTGTCTTTGTGTGCATTGACTCACTATTTGTGTTTGTATGTGTAGATACTGACACACATCTATAGTAATAATTTACACACAGTTTCTACAACAAAGTATATGAAGTATTGACATTGTTTGGGGAAAATATACCAGTTAGGTAGAATAATTCATTTCACACTTATGTGCAAATTGAATATTTGTACTTGAACTTTATAATTTCATAATTTAAACTGTCAGTAATCAGTAATTAAAGTATGCTTTATATTTAGCAGTAAAGGAGAAAATAGCTGAAGGATAACATTACTACCTTACTTTTTGTGTATGAATTACCATTATTTCCTAAAGGTAGAGCTTTTCTGTAACTCAAACAATATACAAAAGTTGAGATTCAGAGATTCCCTCATTTTTTGACAAAAATGTAACTACACTAAGTTCAAAAGGTACACAGTTATATGCATAAATACAGTATATATCTTTTGCAACATATTCAATGACTGCTTCTTCATTATGGCTTGAGAATTATACTTTATATTCAGACTAAAATATTTTATATTTTAAAATGTAAACCACCCAGATTTATCCAAAATGATAAATCTTTCCGTCTGGAGTCGCAGAATTATCAAAAAATATATAATGAAATGAAAAATATTAAAAATTTTAATTGTTAATATATTTTGCTAAAATCTTTCACTTGCTTAATAGGTAATGAATTAGAAGAAGATCTTGAAATTCTTGAAGAGGCTGCATTACAGGTACTGTCCCAAACACCACAAGGATAAATTTTTTTTCTTAGTGTGAAGCAAAATTTTCACAAAACAGCCTTCTACCTCCTTCTAGTCATTCACAGTTATAGAGACAAATGCCTCATAACTGCTCCCTTCATGGTAAGTGAGTGAAAGTTCTTTTATACTATGCAGTGGATACTGTTTTGAGACTTAGACCAAAATCCTGTGGGAGAAAGAAAAGCAAATCAAGTACCAGGGTGCAGGAGAGCTTTCAACAGTTTGAACGTTTAATTGCATCTTGACAGCTTCATTTTGCCAACTAGCAAAAAGGAAAAGGCCTTTCACAAAGTAAGCAAATGGTGTACAGTTATGTTACAGATTTTGATATGAAATAGCAAACATGATGGAGATACAGTTAATGAGTTTGGACCTGTATGTCACATTAAGCAGTAGAACCTGTGGGCTGTAAGCTGGGAGTGATGAGTTTTTCACTGTTAACTGCTTTCTTATTTTGATATTGTCTAGTTATTAGTTGAGTAGTAGATCATTTGACATTGTAATGGAAATACACAAGTACTGTATCTTTCAGTTGTGTTCATAGTCATATATTATCTAAATCTTCAAAATTTTATTACTCAAAATTGCCAAGGGACTATGATATTGCTCTCTTAACTTAAGTAATATACATTTATTTAGCTATTTAGCTTACAATCACTACTAGGATGAGAACATCAGAATCTATAGGAAACATTTTTCAAATTGTAGCATCTGCTTAGCCCACTGAATACAGAGACTATCAATGGTAGATGAATTTTGCATATTGAAATGGCATAAAGGTAGAGAAATTAAAATGAGAGCCAGATATTCCATTGGGTTAGTGTTATTATAGGTTTGTAGGATTATGTCAAAATGTTTTTACCCATACTTAGGTTTGATTTATATTAGATTAAAAAACTCTTAAAAAAATTTAGTACTTATTATCTGCAGTATCTTAGAAAATAAAGGGCATTTAATAGTCCAAAATAGAGATAATATATTTAGAACAAAGGAGTCACCCTATTCTTTTTTTTCTACTTTCCTCGTGTATCATGTATCAGAGAACATCACTGCTTCCATATTTTGTGTTTGCTGTATATAGTTAGATTTACATAATGTCTGTAGGACACTTTTTATTGTATAGTACTTTAATATTATTTGTCTTTTTTATAATTATCCTTTGTATCTTCTAATATGAAATTCAGAGAAGTTATGATTTATCTGAACAGTAGATCACTTGAAAAATTGGGACTGTATGGGGCCTTGGAGATGTCCCAGTAGAGTAAGTGCTTGCCTGGCAAGTGCAGAGGCTTGAGTTCAATCCCTAGTTTTGCCAAAAAAAAAAAAAAATTTGGGCCAGAGAGATAGCTCAGTGACATAATCACCTGCCTGGCAAGTGTAAGGTCCCAAGTTTTTTTTTTTTTTTTTTTTTTTTGTCTTTTTGAGACAGGGTCTCACTATGCAGTTCAGGCTGGCCTTAAGTTCACTTTGTAGCTCATGCTGGTCTCGAACTCACAACAATTCTCCTGCCTCAGCCTCCCCAGTGCTGGGATTGCAGGCATGAGCCACCACGCCCAGCTAAGGTCCCAAGTTTGATCCCCAGTACCTATAAAAAGAAAATGAAAGTCTGTATCCAGGGCTAGATTTTACATTTTATTTTCTGAGATGAATTGATCAAAGCAATAATTATAAAAATAAACATATAATTCACCTTCTCTTTATCAAGATTGTTCTAAATATTTTGCATATTTTTACTTTATTCACAAAGCACTGTGAAGTGAAAATTCTTACATATATTAACAAATGACACAAAAGCAAAGAAATTAAAGTAACTTGTCTAGAATCACAGAACTGATAAGTGTGTAGTTTGGAATTTGATTTCTTGCAATTTGGCCAGAAAGTCCATGGCTTTCACCAATAATTTCTGATCATAGAATCCAGGGTGTTCACAATAATGGTTAAAAACTACTTCTGGATATTAAAAATCCACTGGTTTGTGTTAGTTTAGAAAAAAAATAGTTTAATTTTTACACATTAGGAAAAAAATTCAACAAACATTAAATTAATATCAAACAGCATTCAAGTTTAGAAGAGCTGCTACATTACCATTTCAGACATTATTGTGATATATAAGATGTCATCAAGGCATACAAAGAAATCTTTATCATTCAAGGAAAAAAGGGCTGTCACACATTTTCTTATATTTGGAGGCTGCAGTTGTGATTTAACATGTATCTAGCACTTTGTATATGTCAGAGGATGTAATGATTTATGTTTTTAAGTGATATAGTAGCCATGTAAGAGAGATATATTAATGTATCACCAGTTTATACATTTTATAGATTCCTGAGTGGTAACATTTAGCACACACAACTCTTACAGAGCCAGGATTCAACTCTAAAGATGACAGTTTTTGAAACTGCATAAAGTATATGGACCAGCACGATACTCAGTGATCTACAGCACCTGCTTAGGCAGGCTTAGGCAGGTGCAAGGGACCAGGGTTCAATCCCCAGCACCACATGCCATGCCAGCTCCTCCCTCATGGTGGGCTGAGTGGGCTAAAAAGAGAAAAAAAAAAAAAAAAAGAAATTGCATAAATTGTATAATGTAGATATTAACTGCTGTATTAATTTGATGCTTCTGGAAATACAACTGAATATTTTTTCTTTTCTTTTTTTCTTTTGTGCTATTTAGAAACAAGGTTCCACTATGCTGCATAGCTCAGGCTGACCTTGAATTCACTTTGTAGCCGAGGCAGGCTTCACACTTGTGGCAATCCTCCAGCTTCAGCCTCCTAAGTGCTAGGATTACAGGGGTGCACCACAACACACAGCCTTGATATTTATTATTTAAAATTTTCTTAAAATAAAATCTGAGGGCTTGGCTTTGTATCTCAATGGTGGAATGTTTGCCTACCATATATAAGGCCCTAGGATCAAACCTTAGTAATGGGGGGAAAGTTTCTCAGATTTGAACATTTATCCAAAAACATTAGGTTTGCTTGTGAGATTGCAAACTAAAATTTCATTTTTATCTATTTTTCTTTAATAAGACTTAGCTTCCTGAATTTTATGTGCAGTCATAGTCAAGCTTCTGTCCACTAAACAAGAACCTGATATCTACCCAAAAGAGCAGATGCTATTTGCTAATAAAGGTGACTTTAAAAGAGGGAGACCCCCCCCCATAGTTGCCTAGGGAAGGAGCTCTGTGAGGTTATACTATCTAGATGGCTGATAGAGGGGAAGGTACACCGTTTCACCCAGCATAAAGAACTCTGACAAGGTACTCATTTGTGAGAGCAAAAAGAGGCTGTGAAAGTATTCATTCATATTTTCCCTTCTAAATATTTCTATTCTGTGGGCTAAAAGGAGATACACTGGAGCATGAAGGAAAAATAATTTCCCTGAGAAGGCCTAACTAAAATGTGTATACTTTGGAAATCTTCATGAAAAATTCTGTATAGTAATTTGAGATATGTCATTAATCTTTTTTTTTACTCAAAGGTGTGCAAAACTCATTCTGGTATACTTGGAAAGGGCTTAGCTCTTTCTCATTCACCTACTATATTAGAGGCACTTGAAGGAAACTTACCACTTCAAATCCAAAGCAATGAGCAGTCCTTTCTGGATGATTTTATTGCTTGTGTCCCTGGATCAAGTGGTGGAAGACTTGCAAGGTAATGTACCTTAAGTACTACAGTTACTTTCTCTTAAGGTGACATTGGTGAGGAGAGGAGTTCTTAGGTATTAAATTATTACCTAAAATATGGTTTATGTTTTGAACTTGATAAAGTATAAAATGGTAATATTTTAAAATATTGATTATTTTGCTTCTACCTGCTTTTTTGTTTTTTAGGATTAAAATACATGCTTTCCTGGGGCTGGGACCTGGGACCCTCATTTCACCAATAAAAAATAAAAATCTAAAAGGGACTGTTGCTCAGTGAAATAGTGTCTGTTTAGCATGCATGAGGGTTTAGGTTTAATCCCCAATATTAGGAAGGGAAGGAGGCAGGCAAGAGGAGGGAGAAAAACCTCAACTTCTTGGTTTTAACTTTAAAGTTAGAGAAATTATTTAGTTTTTAGAAATAAAAAATACAGGCCAGCCAAATAACTCAGCGGATTAAAGTGCCTGCAAGCAAGCAGGCACAGGGGCTGGAGGTTTGATCCCCAGGCCTGCCATGCCGGCTCATCCCCAGGGCACACTGAGATGGTAATTAACTGGGTGTGGTGGCGCACGCCTGTAATCCCAGCTTTTGGGAGGCTGTAAACAGGTGGATCACTATGAGTCAGATCTAGTGGTGAGACCCTGAACACCCTGCAGACCCTTCCCTAAAGTACTAAATAAGTAATAAAAAATAAAAAGAATGAGAGAACTGGAATAGAAAATCTCTAAGTTAGGTTCAGTGCTGTCTTTGTAGACATTTTCATGTAATGCTTGACAAAATTACTTACTGTCCACCCCACAGAACAACTTGAGTGTAAATCATGAATTAAATTTAAGAGCAGACATCACAAGCTTTAGAAAATTGTGAAGTATTACATAGAAGCAAAATTAGGGATACATAAACAATTGCATGAAGAAAGTATGACCAGTCTGATTGGGACCTTGATGCTCTCAAGCAAGCAGAGTATCATTTCTGACCCTGCTTTCATAGAGGAAGTATTGTTCTCTATGTTTTCTGTCTAATGAAGGCATGCCCTCTTCACTAAGAATGAGTGTCCTCACCACTGCACGTTAGGTGTGACTCTAGTTTTTCTCAGTCATAGTTAAACTAGTCATAGTTAAAATTTCAAGTTTTCTGATATTTTAAAATATCATATTACATATAAATACCATAAATTTCACATGTTTTGCCATTTTTATTTATACTTGCCATTAACAATACCCAAGGGAAACCACTATCAGTGAATTAGAATTTAAGATGTTCTAATACTTTGATACATGTTTTGTTTATTAGACCTAGTTTCATGTTTATCACTGAAGATACTGATTAATGTTTGTTTTTTGTTTGTTTTCAATATTTTTAGGTGGCTTCAACCAGATTCCTATGCTGATCCTCAGAAAACATCATTGATCCTGAATAAGGATGATATTCGCTGTGGTTGGCCCACCACCATAACTGTTCAAACAAAAGACCAGTATGGAGATGTGGTACACGTTCCTAGTATGAAGGTAATTCTGAGTTTAAATGAGATACATTTGTACTGACCTCTGTAACTCATAAAATTTTGGGAATGGAAGTGCTCAAAGTCCATTTGCTCTACCTTCTTTATGTGTATGTAATAGAGGTCAATGAAAAACTGTTTAGGATTTTTTTTGTTGTTGTCTGGCCCAGGCTGCCTTAAGGGCAGGTCTAGTGCAGTATGTGGAGCTGGAGATCAAACTGTAGTCTCCTGTACCTGACTGAGTTTGACCAATCAGGTGCTTTAAACAACTGGGATAACCTGAAAGCTCCCTGAAAAACTGTTTAAATGATTTTTTATATTGGTTCCCAGCTATTGAAGTTGTGTAGTAGAAACTGTGATGACCCAAGAGAGAAAAAAGTGCAGTATAAAGAGTGCTAGGCAAAAACTTTTAATGTGTAAAGATTGAATGATGAATTAAAAAATACATTTTAAAATTATATATATATATATATATATTTAAAGACAACTACAAAAATACTGAGTATTTATGTACTTATTGACCATATTTCTTATTTTGAGAAGTATCTTCATTTCCCTTGAACTTTTTTTTAGTGCAGAGTATATAGGGACTACAGATTCTTGCTACACAGATCATTCTTGTAGTGATCCTCTTATTTTGAGCTTCCTAAGTGCTAAGATTTCAGGCTCACACCACTAGTCTCATTCTCCATCTCAGCACACCCCAGGCCAGGGATCTAACCTCCGACCCCTGCATCTGCCTATGCAGGTGCTTTAAACTGAGCTATCTGGCCAGCCCTTCCCTTGAATTATTATTATTTTTTTTTTTTACAGAGGTTGAGGAAAAACTTTATTGGATAGAAAAGCTTCTGTTGGAGAGGGACAAAAAGGGGGTCCCGAGCGGGTTGCCCCCTTGAATGTTTTTTAATTGGGGTTTTTTATTTTTTAGGTTCTGAGTTGTTGAGCCTATTATATGTTCTAAATAGGCATCTCCTGTCAGAGCAGTAGCTAACAAAAAGTTTTCTCATTCTGGTTGTCTTTTCACTTTTGTTACCTTCACCATCCAGAAGCATTTCCATTTAATGGAATTAATAAGCATTTCCACATGTTCTTAGAATTATTTCCTGTGTAATTATTTCCTGTAATTAAGGAAGTCCTTCCTTACGCCTATATCTTCAAGTAATTTGGCTATTTTTTTATCTTCCAGTACATTTAGCATTTGTATTTATGTATAAATATTTGATCCATTTTTATTTGATTTTAGTACAGGGTGAGATTTTAGTATAGGGTCTAGATTGATTCTTCTGAATGTGAATAACCATTTTTCCCACCACTATTTGTTAAAGAGATTATCTTTACTACCACATTTATTATTATCACCTTTGTCAAAGATTGACTGTCTAAAAGTGCATGGGATTGTTTGTGTCTTCTCTTCTGTTCCATTGGTACACATGTATATTTTTGTACCAGTACCATACTTTGTTTTGTTTTTCACTGTAGGAGTTTTGTAATATAACTTAAAATCCGGCATTGTAATGCCTCCCATTTTACTTCTTTTTGTGCATTATTGCTTTGGTTATTCTGGATTTCTTTTGGTTCCATTTAATTTGACCTGTTTTTTTGAGTTCTGTGAAGAATACTGTTGATATTTTGATTAGAGTCATACTAAATCTATATATTAAATTTTTGATGATATGGTCATTTTAGCAATACTTATTTTGCAAGAACAAAAGATATCTTTCCATTTTGTAATGGCTTTTTTTTCTTATGTATTGTTTAATCTCTTTATTCAGAGTTTTCATTACAGAAAACTATGAATGGGATTGTTTTCCTGTTTTTTTCTCCCAGTGAGCTCATTGTTGGTGTGCTATGGGTTTTTGTATATTGGTTTTCTGTTCTGCCACATTGCTGAATTTATTAGTTCTAAGAGATTGCTGGTAGAGTTTTTGAACTTCTTTGTTTAAAGGATCATATCATCTGCAAATAATGGTAGCGTAATTTTTTCTTCTCCTATTTATATCTCTTTTCTTTATTTGTCTCTTTCCTGAGTGTTCTGGCCAAAGATTTTAGTATTGTGTTGAACAGGAATGGTGAGACTAGATGTACTTGTCTTGTTTCTGACTTTAATAGGACTGTTCTCAGTTTTTCCCCATTTGATGAAATGTTGGCTGAGGTTTTTCAGGAGTGTTTTTTAATCAGTTGGAGGTAAAGTCCTTCAAATATTTTTATCATGAATGAATGTTAGATTTTTGTCAAAGTTTTTTTCCCCCTGCATCTATTGGTGATTTTTTATCTTTTCATGTAAATGGTGTATTACATTTATTGTTTTACATATGTTGTACCATCCTTGCTTCCTTGGAATGAAGCCTACTTGCTTATGATATATGATATTTTTAATCGTTTCTTGCATTTTGTTGGAAGATATCTTGTTTTTTTTTTAGTATATTACGAATATTAGCCTATACTTTTCTCTTTCTTGTTGAGTATTTGTTCAGTGTGCTTTAAGGGTAATAATGGCTTCCGTAAATAGGTTTGGCACTGTTCTTCCTTTTCTGTAAGAGTTTGAGAAGTGTTGAAGTGTTGTTAACTCTCTCAAGTTCTGGTAAAATTTATTGGTGAATCTGTTGAGAACTGGGCTTTTCTTACTAGAATTTTTAATCATCACTTGGATTTCATTGCTTATAATTGGAGTAATAAGGGTGTTTATATGTTTTTGTTTAGTTTTCTAAGTCACATACATATGTGTAGAAATTTATTCTTCTAGAGTCTTCAACTTATTGGAATATATCTTTTTAAAATAAGGTCTTACAATCTTCTAGGTCTCAGTGGTGTCTGTTGTGATTTTTTTCACCCTTTCGTTTCTCTTGGCATTAATATGGGTTCTTTTGATTTTGGTTTTGATGTTGTTTTTACTTTTTTTGGTGAGAAGTAAGATTGGCTGCGGGTTTACTTACATATCTAATTACTTACACATCTAATTTATACTTTCAAAGAACCTACTCTAATTCATTGATCCTTTGTATATTTTTAACCCTCAATGTCACTTATTTCTATTCTGATCTTTGTAATTTCTGTAGTTTTCTGTTTGAGTTCCTCTTCTTTTTTGCTAGTACATTGAGAAGCATCATTGAATTATTTATTTGGAAATGCTCTGTTTTCTAGTATGGATACCTATAGAACTGCTTTCAGATTTTGACATTGTACTGCCATTGCCATTTAATTCTGGGGACTTTTTAGTTTATTCCTTAATTTTATTGATTATTCAAGAATGTGTTGCTTGATCTTTGTGTTTTCTGTGGAAGTTTTTTGCAGTTGATTTCTAGTTTCATCCTGTTTTAATCTGATAAGATACAAGTAAATATTTCAGTTATTCTTAATTTAGACGTTTTTATGGCCTAAGATATGATCTGTTTTGGAGAAAGTTCTGCTGGTTACTGAAAAGAATATGTATTCTGCTTTTGTTGGGTCCAGCACTCTGTAGAAATGTTATATCTATTTGTTTAATGGAATTATTTAACTCTGACTTTTTTTTTTAGTTTTTGCTTGGTTCACCTTTGGGGGTTGGGTTTGAAGTCTCCCACTATGATTATTTTGGTATCTATTTGTCCTTTTGTCAGGAAGTTTTTGTTTTACAAAACTGGGTATGCTGGTGTTTAGTTCATATACAAATATAATTATTCTTACCATGGAATTCTTCCCTTGATCAATATATAGTGACTTCTTTGTCTCTTCTGATCAGCTTTGGCTGAAGTTTATTTTATCTGAAATTAGGGGGGCTGTCCTGCTTGCTTTCATGTACAGGTTGTATGGAATATCATTTTCTATCCTTTCTTTTCAAGGTATGTATGTGTGTATGTATGTGTTGGCTAAGATATGTATTGTGGGGAACCATATATTTAGGTCTTGCTTTGGAATCCAATCTACAAGTTTGTGTGTGTTTTTTGTTTTGTTTTCTTTTACATTAAAAATAATTTAGAATAACAGAAAGGTCCCCCTGTTACTCTTTCCCCTTTAGCAACTTGCCCTGACCTCAGTATATTACATGTCTCTAGTACCATTATCAAAAACAGAAAATTAACTTGATAATATTCACAAATTAGTGAAATTTCACCATTTCAAAATTTAAATTTAAATGTCATTATTTTTCTTACTTATGTTCCTTTTCTGAGCAAGAACCCCTCACTGCAGTTAGATTTACATTGAGTATAATAACTGACAGGTTATTTACTGATTCCTATAATTACACTATATTTTTCAGTGTTTATTCTTTGCAATTTTTCTTTTTTTAAATAATTTTATTGAGAAATATCAATGAGACAGTTTCACAACCAATTACTGGCACATTTTCAAGAATTAATACATTGCATATTGTTGTCATAGTGGTTATTCATTGTACAAGATGCAGACAGAATATCCTGTCTCAAACACTATTATAACAAACCTTTCTATTCATTGAATTAAAAGAATGGAGCTATATAACTATCCTAACTCTTTTGAGTGTACAGATACAAAAGGGTCATTAATTTCTATACTACTTTTTAAAAAATGATTTTGTTGAGAATTCAATTTTTCTTTGTTTAAATATTGTTCCAGTTGTATATATTCTTCCCTTTGGCCTCTTTGGTTATGTTGGCTTTATTCTGTCTCCTTAGAATTTCTTGAATTCTAATTCTAATTCATACCAGAAATGATGGTTTGATGGTCATGAATTTTAAATTGTGTTTGTTGTGGACAATTTCTATCTTTCCATTATTATGAAGGATAATTTTTCTGGACATAGTAATCTAGGTTGGCAATTGTTTTCTTCTAGGACTTGAAAACTGCTCAGTCTCTCCTGGTACGTAAGGTTATGTTGAAAAATCTGCTATTATTCTGATAGTCTTGCATTTATGAGTTGCTTTGTAGTTTTCTCTAATGGCTTTTGGTATTCTGTCATTGTTCTAGACTTCTGGGATTCTGATTATGATATATCCTCAAGAGGTTCTTTAGTGGCTGTGTCTGAGGTTCTAAAAGTCTTGTTTATCTGAGCAACACCATTTCAGTTTCTTAGTTTGGAAAGCTATCTATAGTTTTTCTTTCTGTTGCTAGTAAAACTTTTATGTCTTTTGTGAACTTCTTAGCTCATATATTTCTTAGGTTAGTTCTTTTACAGTCATGTAGGAATCTTGAATCAATCTTTTTTTCTTTTTTTTCTTTTTTTTGTTTAACCAGGGATTGAACTCAGGCCCTTGCACTTGCCAGGGAAGCACTTACTCTATTGACTATCTCCCCAGCCCCTCAATCTTTCATGATTTCTCAATTTTTGACTATCATTAAGTAAGTAATCTACTGCAATATTCAGTTCTCGAACACTGAAATTCTCTCTGGTTTGGTTTTTTGTGGTATTTTAGGAAAGGGTCTACAGAGTTTTCAGGGTTTCACTAGTAGATTAGACTCATAGTGATTCTCCTGTTTACAGCCTTCCGAGTGCTGGGATTTCAGGCTCATGCCACCACACCCAGTCTCAGTTGGCATCGTAGTGCATCTCGGGAGTGGGGCTGACATGGCAGGCCCAGGAATCAAACCCCCAGTCCCTAGTAGATGCTGTAATCACTGAGCTATTTGGCCGGCCCTAGAGATTCTCTTTTTCTTTTCTTTTCTTTTTTTTTTTTTTTTTTTTTTTTTTTTTTTTTTTTTTTTTTTTTTTTTTTTTTTTTTTTTTTTTTTTTTTTTTTTTTTTTTGAGATTCTCTTTTTCTAACTGGCTTTTTCTTCAGGCTTGGTTTTCAGTTGTGTTTTTATTTCAAGAGTTTCTACTTGGTTCTTTTTTGTAATTTGTAACTCTTTACTGAAATGGCCATTTATGTCTTTCATTTTAATCTTTAATCCATTCAGCTATTTGTGTCTTCTTTAAATCGTTGGAACATCTTATTAACTAAATATCTTTCAGCTTATTTACTTCTCTTTGAGCTCACTAAATATCTTGCATAGTAGCTAGTTTCTTTGATCTGTTCAAACATTTGAACCAGTTAAGTTTTTAAGTTCTTTGCCTGAAACTTTCTCTAACTCATTAGCTTTTGCAGAGCTTATGAATCTTTGTGTTATTATCTTGCTTGTTTTCTTATGATTTCCAGGTTTTTGTGTTGACTATTACAAGTTCTGCCACTCTGGTATATATTCCTACTGCTGAATTGCAAAGAGAATATTAATATTAATATCCAAAAGATCAATCAAATGTCAATGTATAGTTTAAAGCTTATTTATTAGCAAGTTTTCTACTCCTCAGTAACCCAGGAATATAAATGATCAATAATGGTAGGAAAAGGAAAAGTCCTGGGAAAGGGATAAAGGTAAAAGAAGGATTTAAAAGAAAAAAAAAAAGAAGAAAAGTTGAGAGAAAACAATAAAATAAGAAGATATAAAAACAGGAGTACTACTTTGCCATCAAAAAATAGGCTTAAAACATTTCTAGAAAAATGGATGGAGTGTGGACCTTAAGACCATACTCCTAGATGAAATACATAGTGCACACCTTTATACACTATAGTGTTTTTCTGGTTTAAAAGTATAAAGTAGGAAGGTCTTTGTGGAGATTGTATTCAGTTTTTTATGGAAAAACAGTAAAAAGTTTCAAAACAATAATAGGAGCATGCTAAAAATTAGTATACTACATGTTATCTTTAAAGTAGTTTTTTGCTCAGGGTACAGGACAAGAAAAATTTCTGCAATCGATATTAGCACAAACCTTCCTTCTCAATGAACTAAGATACTAATATTTTAACAGACTTGTATTTTGTTCCCTTTTCCTTTCTGTGCTTTCCACTTCCACATATCCTAGTTCCTTTTTCCTCTTCAACAGTTTCTTCCATTTCACAATATCTATTGTATATGTTAGACCTTTTTACTCTTTCAGTTTCTCACATCTGGGAGACCATACTATGTTTACATGCTTGAGTCTGATTTGTTTCACTTATCAGTATGGACTCAAGTTGTATCCATTATCTCAAAAAGTCCCTAGTTTATTTTTCTTTATGCCTGAGTAAAGCTCTGTTGCATAAAAATATCACATCTTTTGTATCCAGTCCTCAGTTGATGGTCATTTGAGTTGTTTCCAAGATTTAGCTGTTAACAAATTGTGCTGCTGTGGTGTGAGATGAAATCTCAGTATTGTTTTAATTTGCATCTCTCTCAAATGGCCAGAGTATAGGAGGAAAGTAAAAAGAAAGAATGGAAGAAATTTAAGTGCGTACTGAAAGGATACAGAAAGATTGCATCTAATTGATGATCTAACAGAAACACTAAGTTTCAAAATCTAATTTATCAACCCCTAGTGACAGTGAGATGTTAAGATACTGGAGTATTTAAAATAATCTTAATAGTTTATGTGCAAAAACAGAAATAGGTAGAAAGGGAGAGGAAAAAATTATAAAAATAAGAAAAAATCTGAGGGTGAGAAACTGTGAGATATAGAATGCATGAAGGAAAAAATAACAAAGCTAAAAAAAGATGAGGGACCAGCCAGATAGCTCAGTGGACTAAAGTACCTGCTTAGGCAGAGTGCAGCGGCCAAGGTTCCCCTGGTGTTCTGTGCTGCACCCCCACCCCTCCTCCCAGGGGGCAGCATGCTGCGATGGTGATTGAGACTGGGTGTAGTGGTGTGTACTTGTAATCCCAGCACTTGGGAGGCTGAAAACAGGAGAATCACTGAGTCTGATCTACATAGTGAGAACATGGAGACCCTGTAGCAAATACATTAAAAAAGGAAAGAAAGAAAAGATGAGATTGTAAATGAGAGTTGAGAGGAATGATTTAATTTCCCAACAGTCCATATAACATCCGAAATCAATTTTGGAGACTTATATATGACTTCTGTCTTGTAAATATTCCATGGAATTTTATAAGCAACAGTAGAAAATTTGTATTCATAGCTAAAACTACATATATACAAAGGCTGTCACTCAAAAATTCAAGAAAAAGAAAGCACACACACTCTAGAAAAACATTGAAAGGGGACCATGCTTGGGAGCCTGTGGCATTCTTAGAGTTGGCAGGTTGTATGCACTGCTTTCACTTGCAGGTAACAAACTCATGATGTTCCAGGTTGAGATTATGGCACAGGCTCTGTGCTTTGTCCTCCCAGCTTACCTCTCTCAGCTTTCCAACTCTGCTTGGCAGCTAGGTCCTAGTTCTACCTAGTCTTTTTCTGGATGTCAACTTCAGTGGTCAAATAAGAGGCTGTAAGTCTGCCCCCGCATGCTGTACAGGATCCAAATAGTGCTCTTGCTTGCCAGATTTCACACTGAGCCTGTATTTTCATAGTATCTAGAGGCTAGCAGGAAATACCCACCACAAGTCCTAGTTATTCAGCTTGGCAGAGAGCTTTTTTCCAGCCCATGGATTCGGTGGCAAATAGGACTCTTTAAGACCTCTTCTGCATAGAAATCACAAGGGTGTGGGATTGGTAGGAGGGAGCTCACACAGGCAGAGTTCTGCATAATTTGGGAGGAAGTAGTGAAAGAACACCTGCCCTCCCACTCCTCCAGTGCCTTTTGCTCTATCCCCAGATCCACAGGGTCACAGCCACAGCAAGCCCCTATGATTCTCACTATTTCATAGTTTCCCCCAAAATGCCTGGGTTTTGCCAGGACCATGGTCTTGTTTCCCCTTTCCTGTGGCTCACAGCTCCTAACTTGCACTGCCCTCTGAATGGTTTTCTGGCTTGCCCTTTCCCTGGTTCTCTGATCTAAGGAAGCCCCTCCCTTGCAAGTATCTCACTTGGCTCCTTTTCCCAGTGGGAGGAGAGTTAATTCAGGTGAGCTCTGGTAGCTGCCAGACTGAATACCTGTTGGTATCCTGGCAGCTACCAGGTTTCTTTGCGCAGCAGAATTTGAATTTTCCCCTAGATGTCATGTTTGCTGTACCTGGACTATAAGCAGTGGCAGCATCAAGAAGCGACCCTGCCGCTCATTCCCAGCACCTGTTACTGGATTTCTTTTTTGGTACCAGGAATTGAATTCAGGGTCTTACATTTGCCAAGCAGGTGCTGTACCACTGAGCTACATCTCCAGCCCCCTGGATTTCATTTGCTGGGCTTCTCCTTTAAATTGCCTTCCTATGATTGTGGGTTTTTTTTTTTTTTTTTTTTTCCTGTCCTTTCTCTGTGGACCCGGGGAGCGTCTCCTGTGCATCTCCTGTGCTCTCCTGTCTTTAGCCTGCCATGATGATCCCCTCCCTCCCAAAAATTAGTTTTTTAAGCTTAGAATAGATTAAGTCACAAAATCATCTTTCGCTCACAAGATAAGATTGAATAATGTTAGGTAAGATTAGGTTATAGTTAGATCTAAACTGTCCCTCATAAGTCTTATGTATTCAGAAGTGGGGTTTCTAGAAAGCAAGTAAGTTCACTTGTTGATGAGTTCATAGCTCAATGTGCTATTATGAAGTGGGGCCCGGTGGGAGGGTCACTGGTGATGCGACCAGTGTGGGAATATTCTTGTCCCTTCCCCTTATCCTTCTGTCTCCTGGATGCCATACCCCTCTGAAGTGCCATTTCTACCTTGGAGTCAACCATGCTTGACATAAGATCACTGCAATGTTGAGCCAAAATAAACTTCGCCTTTAAGTTGCAAGTGTTGATTATTTTATCCCAGCAATGGGAAAGTCACTAATAAAAGTAATAATTCAGTATTAGCTTTAACACTTTTACTTTTAACAGTAGTATTTTAACTACTTACACTCTTTAATGTGTGGCATGAAGAAGCACACAACCAATGTACCTTCTTATCTGACTCAGTTAAAAATCATAGGAAGACATTTTCCACGTGACTTAACACTAATGAAATTGCATTTAAAAGTATTTTAAATACTTTATTTTGGACCCTGGTCCAAATAAAAGTCAGTTGTTAGCAGCATCTTTCATTTCTAACCATATACAGTAAGAATTTGTATAATGACCCCAATATATGATTATATATCCAAATAAATGATGGCATAGTATATGCTCTTAAGTATATATGGTATGTCACACTTACACATGTAATACCCCACTGTGCTATATGCTGATATTTTTCTCTTCTGTCTTAAGGCAGATTCCACGTAAGTGATTTATGCCAACTCTGAATTATAGTATGGAATGCAAAAAAGTACCACAAGTTATGTGTAAGGAAAAGCTGAGTAGAGAATGAAATAATCCTGGTATGGATTCTAGAAAAGAAAATGGTCCCAAGGACAGAACTGATCACAATATAGTATGCATTAATATATTGAAAGCTTGTGTATTGTATGTAGTATCTTCACTTGAGTGTATGCAGTAGGCTGTTAAATCTAGTTTTTAAATCTATAATCTTAAGTTCTTCGTATATGTGACTACACTGTACAGTAATATTTTCCAAGTTAGAATGATATTTAATTTTTTAATATTTACATTATTAGGCTTAGAGCATTTTTTCAGCTGTATTTTCTTGCAGTTCTTCCTTTGTATCATGTGTTGTCTTGGTTTTGATATGTAGGTTCTTTTCATCATGCATTTTGAAGTTAGGTTTACTTCATCTTTTTCTCCCCATATTGGTTTCTTTTTCACCCAAATATTCTATCATTCTTTCATCTCTTTCCTTTGTTTTCCTCTCCTTTCTCTCACTATTGCTTCCTTTCTTTCTCCTGTTTACTTACTCCTCTTACATTTTCTTTTTTGCCTCTAGACTTCTAATCCAGTGTGCTCTAAATTTATATCAAATTTATCCCTAATTCAGAAACTAGAAAATTATAAGTAGTACTTAGAAAAAGTATTTATGTAACTATCAATTTTTAATTTGATTCTATATTCATTAAAAAATAATTTCATCTATTTTTTGCTTTCTGTCTAATACCCTATGAAGTCTGTAGTATCTTAACACCTAACAGAAACTGTTCATTTATTTATGTAGTACAAGATAATCATTTGAAACGTGTATACTGATTTATAACTAATACTGTAACAAGTTCCAAAGTGCTTTTTTAAAGCAGTAAGTGGTATTTTTCTTTACTTACAGAAAATGATTATTCTAAGAACATGATTATTCTAGTTGTTGTAGCCAACAAGCTAGTCATGTGGAATATTCGAATAACCACAATTCATTTTAAAAAGCAGAATTTTCTCTCTGTAATACATCACTATCCTTAGAATATAAAGGATTTGGTGTGCCACTAACATTAATTTACTCAGAAAATAATTGCTTAGAGAAAGACTAAGTCAAAATAATATGTATTAAAAGGAACTATTATTTATAGTTAAATGTCTTAACATGTGAAAGCATTTGCCTTCTTTTTTAAGTGAAAAGCTTTTAATTTTATCAAATGTTTATAAGCTGAGGAGTTTTATTTACCACATAGCTTTAAATTGCTGTTTTTAAAATATAAGAATGTGGTTTTTAATATCCTCAGGTTTTTGTATCAGTCCAAATACTGATCTCTCATAACTCCAGTTGAAGAGACACTTATTTTTACACACATTATTAGAATCGCAACTGCTGACTCTTACAATAGTATTATTTAGCAAGAACAGTAATCATTAAAGACATTCTGCAGGTCCAGGGTGCCTTGGATTACTGAAGCAGTAATGTCATCTTTATTTTCATACTACCTTTTCTGTTTGTACAAAGCTTCTATTGTTGAATTGCCTGTTCTTGCCACCATCAAAAAAGTAATGTCAGCTGGGCATGGTGGTGCATAACTGTAATCTCATCACTTAGGAGGCTGAGGCAGGAAGCTTGCTGCAAGCTCAAAGCCAGCAACTGAAAAGCAAAACCCTTTCTCAAACAAAAAGTAGAATCTAAGCAAAAACTTGAGTGCAGCACAGAACGTTACCTGATGAATATCTAACGTGATATTCAAATTACTTACCTTGGAGGTCAAGGGTATTTTTTGGTTGGGTTTTTTTTTTTTTTGAAATGTATAAACAAAGTAATACATTTGTTATAATCCATGAAGGGTATCTTTATAAGACAGTTTATATTTTCAATGTGATGAAATACATGGCAGTTGAAATTTATGCAGTAGAGTACATAGATGAAAACTATCCTTATTTTACTATTGAAGAAATTCAGTTACTGTTGCTTATGTAGTTCACTTCCATGTTTCAGGTCCTGAGTTCAGTGCTTAGTCCTGAGAGGTTGGGAAGGAGATGGAATGGGAAGAAGAAAATGGGAGTTTGAGAGAGTAGTGATGGTATGAGGGAGAAAAGCAGAAGATAAGAAAAAACATGTTTAGGCTTTGGTGTAAGATTTACTTTATTCCATGTCAAATTTTAAGATTTTTATCAGTGAAGTACATTTTGTTCTATATAGCTGAAATTGAGATATGAGCTTTAAAATATACTCAGATTGTAAGAAAATATTTATATTCAAATTGCCTGGTAAAATAATGTTCATCCCTGAAAAACGTCAATATATATCCATTCTAATATTCTTTCCTATACCTTAAACATGAATTTTTTTTAATTTGATGTTTTTTATATTTTTGTAGATATAATTATATTTTTATTTTAAAGAGAATACAAATATAATACAGAAAACAATAGAAATGATTCAGAAAATCATAAACAAGATGATAGGAATTCATCAATAGTTGTCATATTATACATTGTTGTCTTCACAATAGTTACTTAGATCTAGATATGTAAAACTGGTCAAAATAAAAATTTTAAGCATTGGGGCCAGAGAGATAACTCAGTAGAATAAGCACTTGCTGACAAACGCAAGGGCCTGAGTCCAATCTCCAGTTCCACCAAAAAAAAAAAGAAAAAAAATGAACTGTTCCCTTACTATTTCACATGGAAATTAATAATACAGTCATCCTAGCTATCCTGTGTTTATACATATATATTTTTCCTTTTCTTCTTTCTTTTCTCCTTTCACTCATCCAATTGTTCTTCCATTTTCAGTAGCTTCTTTTTACTGCATCTGTTGTACCTTTCAGATATTATTTACTCTTTAACATTCTTACACTAGCAAGACAATACAATGTTTACACAAGTAGGTCTAATTTATTTCACTTATGAGAATAGTCTCTAGTTGCATTCATTACCTATAATGGCCTTCAGTTTATCTTTCTTTGTAGCTGGGTAATACTCCATTGTATAAAAATACCACATCTTTTTTATTTTTATATTTGATGTTTATTATTTGATTTCTCAAATTTCATCCTAAGGTTGAAGTGAAAGCAGTCCCTGTTTCCCAGAAAAAGTCATCTTTACAACAAGAACAAGGAAAGAAACCTCAAAGGATTCCTGGTAGTCCTGCAGTAGCATCGACATCTTCTAATACTGACTTGACTTTTGGAGGGCTGGCATCACCAAAGCTGGATGTTTCCTATGAACCAATGATTGTGAAGGAAGCCCGATACATTGCCATAACAATGATGAAGGTAATTGGTTTTAACATATCAGAAAGTTTATTTCAGAAACATTTCAAATACAGATACAAAATTATAGAGTAAATCACCAGTTTTTGGACAGATTGATACAGTCTGAAGTGATTTAAAACTAGATGTAAGCTTTGCAGTATCATAGCCAATCAGATTTATCCAGGGCATGGTTATTGCTAATTAAAACTGGGTCTCAGTCCCTACAAAAGTACTTGTTTACTTTTACCTTAGTAATACTGCTCCATTATGGCTCCTCAGGATTTACCTAGGCCCCCTACAATTTTTAGGTCCTCCAAAATGCAGAGTTTATCTTTGGGGCCTCCTACTTTGTCAGGCATTTTAGTTCTCTAATGTCTTTAGGTAGATATATATATCTACATATAATATTTTTTCTGGGGCTTTTTTAGTTATCTTTTTAAATCATTTATTTATTTGTTTATTTGATACAAAATCCCGCTAAACAGCTCAGACTCATAGTAACTGCCCTGTCTCAACCTACATGGTGCTAGCATTACAAGTATCCACCATCACTCCTGGTTTAAGTGGCTAGCATATAGTACCAGGGATCAAACCCTGGAGAGTTATCTCCCCAGCTCTTTTTTAGTTACCTTCAGAGGTAATGCTACTCAAACTTAATAAAATGGTCATTTTTTGAAGCTGAAATTGGGATTTTAGTATTTTAAAAGGGAAATGGGGGCTGGGGAGATGGCTTAGTGGAAGAAGTGCTTCCCTGGCAAGCGCAAAGGCCTGAGTTCAATACCTGGTTCCATCAAAAAAAGAGAGAGAGAAATGGGGGCTGACAAGATAGCTCACTGGACTAAATCACCTTCTGAGGCAGGTTTATGAAAACTCAGGGACTTTGGCTCAATACCCTGCACCACATGCTGTGCCAGCCCAGCCCCCAGGGCAGACTCAGCAGGCCAGAGTCTGATGTGGGGCACACCTATAGTCCCAGAACTGGGGAGGCTGAAAGCAGGAGAATCATTATGAGTCTGAGCTGCATAGTGAGACCTTGCAACAACCAAATACAATAAATACATACATACATACATACATATATACATACATACTATTAATGGTTTTTTAGTTGAGGAATGATTAGGTGGTATTTTATAAAGATGATCGTGGAATATGATCAGTGCAATTGGGCAGATAAATGAGGAAGTCTGGTTTGATTTAGAGACTGTTGAAATGCACTGATACATGATCACTGCATTAATAAGTGGCTAATCAGTGTAGAGTCAAGTAACTGGAGTTACAGAATCAGTGAAACTTAGTGGCTAATGTATAAGGAAGCTACTTCCACAGCTCCCTTATGACAGATCTTGAAAGTCAAGGAAACAGCAGTTTTGGAAGAGTTAAGAATGTTCCAGTCATAAAAAAATTTCAAAAGGCTCTGGAAAGGATTTATCACTGATCTTATTAGAAGGTTTTAGGGGTTATGAGTCAATAAATCACTAAATGAAGGAGAAGAACAACTGGAGATGAATTATTGTACAAAATTCTTTCAAGATGTTTGACTCAGAAATGAATCACAGGAAATACATTTGAGTGAAATCTTAAGAATTTTCTTCTAATGTAAAGATACCTCTAAATTTTACTACTAATGAGGAAGACAATGGAAAGGGAAAAATAGTTATTTTGAGAGACAACAAATTAAATCTCAGATTGAAGGATTACTCCTAAATAGGAGTGTGCCTCCTAGTCCTGGGAAAGAAAAAAGAAATGATTGATGCAGATGCCTATTTACATAATAAGTGTTCAGTTAGTAAATCTAATGGAACTATTTAAAATAGTATCATGTTTTAAGTTAGATATATGAGTGATGAATCAGTATAAAAATTCTGAAAGATTAATAAATTAAAATAGTCATTGTGGAGAATGAAGAAAACTAATCAGAAAAGATTTATCAGACGTCCTTGAGTGAGTTGAAATTGGTTGCCCTATAATAATAATGGAGTATGAGTCATATAAACATGTAAAAAATTATCATTTTGATTTATCTAACATTGAATTATGTCATAGTTCAACAAAAGAACAGTAGGATAAGACTGTTTAGTGTATGGTGCTAGAGGTAAAACAGTGGAATCTAAATAGGTTTGGAAAGGAGATGTAAGAAGATTCATAGAGGGAGAGTAAAAGAAGGGGTGAATAACAATCAAACCCTTAAGATTAGATAAAGTAGGAAATAAGAGGTGGAAAGCTAGCAGCTTGATTTCAGAGAAAATTGTTCCAAGTAATGTCAAAGGTCTGGCATTCATTTCAATTTATAATTATAATGTTTAGTTTCTGGTCTCCCTAATGTTTAGTTTCTTTTTAGTTTCCTATGAACATAACTAAGTTTTTATAATTTCTTTTGAAAAAACTGCTTACCATAATTGGGTGTAGGATTTCATTAGTGTTCTAAGTGGTACAAGGTAAGAGCAATTAATGCCATTTCCAGCTGTCTCTTTGATGTTCATTCATAATGCAGGAAAGTACATTTTCCTATATCAACTATTCACAGATATTGTGTGATTAAATATTGTGGAGGATGAACAAATGGGGTATGATTTCTACTTTCACTGATAACTGTAACAATGTGTATTTGAGGGAAACTAGTATAGTACAACACAGTGGAAACTGAAGTTGGGAATTTTAGTATTTTAAAAGTGTAGTAGAAAACACTTTGTATTTTGGGTAACAACCTGTTAAACCCTTTTCTGAAGATTCAGTCTTAAATTGCACTTCTACTTACTTTTGTGCAAGTGAAGAGAGTTAGAATTCTAAATCACATAAGGATAGAAAGGACTGGAAGAAGGAAGGGGCTTGGTGAACAGGTGTACTTTATTTTATAAACAGAAGTTAGAAGTGGATGAGATGTTGTGAATCTTGATCTGAAGCAATTAACTTCTTAATGTTGCAGAAATACAAAATTCTCAGGAATAATGTCGCAAGTATCACATATCTACAGCCATTTTTTTGTCTTTACATTGTGCCATAATTATTTCAGCTCTTTTTTCTATTTTTATTAAGAAAAAGATTTTTACAAGTACAAGGGAATTTATGTAAATCCTTTCCCAAATCCATTTCCCTTGCTTAGAAGTAATCACCATCTGCTCTTCTTTCACATACACACACATACACACACATTTTACTGAATACATATTTATTCTCAGCGTCTTTTTAACTAATTATTAACTGTTGAAAATCAATAATTATATATCAAATTTAAAATTGTAGATAAATATTGAAATGTAAAAATATAAAATGTAGACAGTGAATTTTAGAAAAATATTTTTGAAATGAATACATGAGTTTAATAATAGATTGCACATTGTAAAAAATTATTGAGAAACTTAAGTGAATATAACAGTAAAAATTGTCTAAAATAAACATGAAGAAAAGTTTACAGATCAGTCATAGTTCACTCTGTGCCAAAATCAAGAAACTTACACTCAATTAGAATATAATTCTAATTTAATTAGAATTCTCAAGGTAGAATGAAGCAGGCAATAAATACTTAGAGGTATAAAATTTCTGAATTTAGTTAAAATTATATGACCATATTTCCAACAAAAATGAACCTTTGCACAAGAAATATGAATAAAACCATACCAAGATACACACAATGAAATTGTCCAGAACTAATTATAAAGATAAAATCATTAAAGCCTATACATAGAAAAAAAATATTAGCTATAGAAGAGTAAAATTAATAGCATCTTATTCCACATTAGAAAAAAAAAAAGAGCAAGTGGGTAAGAAACTAGACTTGTTTATTCAGAGGACTAAAAAAAAAATCTGTCCTCATTGAGTTTTATACTTACCAAACATACCTTTGAAGATTAAAAGTAAAATATTTCCAGTTATACAAACTCAAAATATTCGAATACCTCCAGATGTAGCATATAGAAAATAACAAAGGCCATAGTCCAGAAGTCAAGAGAAGTTGCTGTATGGTCCTAGATAAAGAGCTCTCAAAATGATAGTTATGCAGGACTATGTAAAATATAATTATATTACATGAACCCATTTAAAATGTCATTAAAGATTTCCACAAAACAGTATCAATCTTATTTCAGGTTATAGATGTGTCTTTTCATGTGTGTTTGTGTGTGTGTGTGTGTGTGTGTGTGTGTGTGTGTGTGTAAAAGACAAAAGCTAACAAAGTCAATGGAAATACACTTTTTAAAGTTTAAAATACTAGGAGAAAATATCATACCATGTCTTATAAGTAGATTGTAAGTTAAAGAAACAGCATAAATCATAAAACAAAAATTATTAAAATCTCAATCACAAGCTGGCAAAACTGTTTGAAAGTGAATATTAATAATAATAATATTATTAACTAATATTCAGAAAATTAAATATTGACCAATTCAAAATTAAACTAAATATTTGAAAATACTATTCAAAAATTAAAATTAAATTGTGAGTCCAACTAAGAGGCCAGAATGTAGTATATTATATGCATAAATCTGTGATCAATTCAGAGTACTCACACAGTATTTTTTTTTTTTCGGAACTGGGGATTGAACTCAGGCCCTTGCGCTTGCCAGGGAAGTGCTTATTCCACTGAGCCATCTCCCTGGCCCCTCATACAGTATTTCATTAGGATAATATATACAAAAATATCAACTAAGAAAAAGTTTTCAAGATAGTAAAGAATTACTAAGAATGAACCATAACAAAAATATTGGAATGGCAAATATATGACCAGCACTTCTAACAGTTTGGGGGTAGGATATCACAAAAAAATTCTACTGTGTGGTGGACATAGACAGTGTCTATGATGCTTACTGGTGACCAGGTGTCACTTGTGGGACTGAGCTACTGCTATTTCCTTGATATCCACCCTGTAGACCCAGACAGAATCATGACCCATAGGGTACAGGAGAAGTGCATTTGTAGAGTATGCTGACGGAAATACTTTGCTGCTGCATACAAAAGAATAATTAAAAGACTGTTGTTTTATACCTCTTTTTCTCCTGTTTTTAATTGTTTGCCCTATTTGGTGGGTTCTTTCTGTTCTCATTCATGGAGTTGTGGTCATTTTGATCCCTCTCTAGAATATCTTTTAGTAGTCTGTGTAGGGTTGGCCTTTGTGTCATGAAATTCTTTAGTTGTTCTTTGTCATGGAAGTATCTCACGTCTCCATTAAACTTGAAAAAGTTTTGCAGGGTGTATCAGTCTGGGATGGAATTTGTTTTCTTGCAAGACTTGTAGTACTTTGCTCCATGCTCTTCTTGACTGGATGGTTTGTGAAGAGAAATCTGCCATTTCTGATGGGCTTTCCTTTAAATCTGATCTGTTTCTTTTCTTTAGTGGTTTTAGTATACTGTTCCTTTGCTGAATTTCTGGGATCTTAATTATTATATGCCTGGGAGTGGTTTTAATTGGCTAATGTTATTTGGAGTTCTATATGCTTCAGTTCCTTGAATGTCAGATTGTTTTCCCATATTTGGGAAGTTTCCCGCTATTCTGTCCATATCCTTTTATATCATTTGTATTAACTCCTTCGTTCTCATTGTTGCCTATTATTCTTACGTTGCTCATCTTTGCATCATCTTGCAGATGTTGAATTTGTTCCTGCATCCTGGTTGTTTTTAAGAGGTCTTTTCTTTTTCACAAGCTGCAATGGGGTCTTCAAGGTCTGAAAGTCTACTTTCACTTTCATTCAAACAGTTTTGCCAGCTTGTGATTGAGATTTTAATTTCCTGTGCATCACTTTGGATCTGCTTCATGCATTCCATTTCTTTCCTATATTGCTCATTCAAGGATTCCATCATTTTTTTCCATTCTTTAATCAGTATCTTTTTTAGAAGCACTTAGTACTTCTTTCATTATAGTTATCATTTCTTTTTTTACTTCAGAACTTATTTCTGATCTGATTTCCTCTATACCTTTCTGCAGTTGTTTTTATGCTATTATTTCAGTTATTTCAGATGTGTGATTTCCAGTTTCTTCTATGCTAGTGTCTCTGCATTTGTTCTGGGTGGCCTCAGGGCCTGAGAATGTATCTTGTTTCTTCTCTTTGTCATTTTGTATAGAACTGACCTTTGGTGTAGAGCTTTGGTAGAGTTATTACCTTAGCACTAGGTCCAGATCTACTAAGTTGGAACTTGTCCAGGTGGGTATATCTTGGGTCTGGCTGCTGTGTTCCACTTCTTGCTGCAGTCCTTGGAAGTGAACCCACTGTGCCACTCTAGCAAGAAGTTCTTCTCTTGGATCAACTGGGTGAGTCTTGTCTCTAGCTTTTTTGCAAGGAGTTCTGCCACAGTGTTCTACACCAGGCCTGTCTGATGCAGGAAGTTCTACTCACACACTAGGCCTGGGCACTGGCAGGAGTGAGGATCTGGCAGGCCCCAGGCAGTCCCACTCACATGCCAGGCTGCATGCTGGCTAGAATCCCAAACAGTGTATTTTTGTTGTTCTGCTTTTTGTTTGCTTTATATATTCTTTTGCCAGGGTTTTTGTTTAACTTCAACTGTAGTTTATTAACTGCTGTAAAGTATTTCATTGGATACGATACTATACTGTGTCCATTTGGCTACCAGTGGACATATTATACACTATTATAAAATACACAACCTTACATTTGTCTCTTTTTATGTGAGTAGTAGTGTCTTGAACATTTATACTTAGACAAGCCTGGGATGTCTTCAGCCATTAAGTATTATAAATGTTATATTCCTAGTAGCAGTGTCTGAAAGTTATAGATACTCCTTGTTCTCTTTATGCTTGGTTGGGTGTCCTGTTCTGTTCTGTTCTGTTCTGTTCTGTTCTGTTCTGTTCTGTTCTGTTCTGTTCTGTTCTGTCCTGTCCTGTCCTGTCCTGTCCTGTCCTGTCCTGTCCTGTCCTGTCCTGTCCTGTCCTGTCTTAATTTGTTTAGCTCAGATCTTACCATACTGCTGAGGATGTCCTCCTGGGTTCAAGCAGTATTTCTCCCTCAGCCTGTCTAATAATAGCTGGAATTAGGCATATGCCACTATATCCTTTGCACTTGATTCTTACAAGCAAGTTTTGGTGACTATAATATGACTTTTGTTGTATTAATTCATATTTTCTTAATTCCCCATTTAGGTAAATATTCAGTATGAAGCATTTCATACTTCTTCAGTGAATTAGCTTTATTCACTTTTCATGTGTTTATCTCTTTTGTATTAATTTGCTCTTTATATATTATGGATACATATCCTATTTGGGTAACGTGAATTACATATCTACTTCTACCAGGCAAAGGATTTTTTTTCCTATAATATTTTTGTTTTGCAAAATTTGATCATTATAATACACTCAAAAGATATTTGTTTTTTTCTAAATTTTTAAAGAATTATTTTTTTACATTTTAGTTGTTTTTTGTTATGACATATTCCTTTTTAAAAATAATTTTATTGAGAGACAAATAACAATGAGACAGTTTCAAAACCAATTAGGAGGACAGTTTCAATAATAAATACAATGCATATTGTTGTCTTAGTGGTTATTCATTGTATAAGATGCAGACATGATATCCTGTCCACAAATCTTTTTATTCATTGAATTAAGGGAATGTAGGTGTATATCTATCCCAACTATTTTGAATATACAGATACAAAATGGTCATTCATTTGTATCCCCTTTTTTTTGTTTAGTTTTGTCAGAGAATGGTATTCCATTGTCATTTAAATATTGTAGTTTCATAAATTCAGCAAAATATTCCAATATAGTCCAATAGTCCATAATAGTAGTGGGTTGTCTGTAGGACTGGCAATGTCAGAAGTTGTTGACTTGAGCGTTTTATAGCTCAGCCTATTAACATGACTTTACTTTTTATACCTCATTTTTATACTTTTCTGCTGGACGATTAAGACCAAGATAAAGCAAGACCTATATAACAAGAACTGTAGCTTTTGTATCTAATAAGATCAGTCAGATCCCCTCAGGGATTATCCTGAAACCCTGTATGACAGTTTGCAGATCTTCTGTTAGTGTCAGCCATGTGGATGACTCACAGCCATTGCTTGACCAATTTGCTCTCTGCAGAAGCCTGAGAGAATTATCTCTTCATGTGGCTCTCCTTAGGCATACTCTACATCATCGATCACTTTCCTCTGTGGCCCTCTAATCTCCTTGATCAGAACATTTGGAACACAACTGACTTACATGATGTTACAGTACAGGTTCTCCTTACGTTTTAGTCTGTAATACATCTGGAATTTATTTTTTTGTAAATGGTGTGATGTAGATCATTGAATATTTCTTTTTCTCCTGTGGATAACTAGCACAATAACTAAATGTTTTATTGTCCTACTGCTTTATAATATTTCTAATTTTATCATTGTTACTGATCTCTTTCTCAAAGGTTTATGAAAATTACTCCTTTGAAGAACTGCGTTTCGCTTCACCAACTCCTAAGAGGTAAGGATTATTTTGTGAAAGCAGAGCTAAAACATGTGTTGAATACTTCTTGCAACTAACTCATCCTATCCTCCAAATTCATTTTCTCTAAATAAATATTTTTTTGAAATTTCAACAGTGATTTCCTGCTCATAGTTATATGTAGCTTTGGTAGTAGAATTTTTTTCGCTATAGTACTGTCATAATAGTGAGCTAGAGAAATAATATCTACGGTCAAAATATGTATATAATATCTTCTCTATAGCTGGCTAGTTTTTTTCCATTTGATCTTCTACTGTTTCATAATTGTTCATTTTCCTTCCCCACTGACTTCTGGAGAGATTTCAGTTTCAGTCATATTTATATTTTGCTCTAGTGTTCATTTTCCAGCCAGTGATTAATTTTGTTAACTCCAGATATTTATGTTAGTATTTTATTTGTTTGTTTAAAGAATTTTTTTTGAAAGGGATGCTTTTTTAGATGCATGGTACTTTAGAAAGATCACATTTGTAGAATTTAGGAACTGCTCTGAAATGAGTCTGAGGAAGCATTATTTACTTGTAGGTCTTAATGTGTTGTACATCACAAATGACTTTATTAGAAATAATAGGTTATTTTAACTTTATTCTAGTTTGTATGCATACTTTGCACTAGTCTACAAAATTTTCTGTGAAAAATATCAAGTATTTTGCTGGGGAGATAGCTCAGTAGAATAAGTGCTTGCCTGGCAAGCACAAGGGCCTGAGTTCAGTCCCCAGTTCTGCCAAAATAAAACCAAATATTGAAAATATATCTTTGCTAATAGGAAAGTAATGTTTTATCTTTGACTTAATTATATTTATAAAATATTCACTTCAGCAGAAGTATATGATTTGTATAAAATAGCTAAGAGTTGCCGGGTGTGGTGGTGCACGCCTGTAATCCCAGCACTCAGGAGGCTGAGGCAAGAGGATTGTTGTGAGTTCAAGACCAGCCTGAGCTAGAAAGTGAGCCGAAGGCCAGACTGAACTGCATAGTGAGACCCTGTCTCAAAAAGACAAAAAAAAAAAAAAAAAAAGCTAATGTGAATTGTGTGATATATAGCTTAAGAATAAATGAACCATCTATTAGTAAGCAAATTTTTACATAGTTTGGACATTTTAAGCCTAACTGAAATAGTCTCTTGTCTAAGTAGATTCATGTATTTACTTCATGTTGTAAAATATATGCTATGTGGAAAGTACTGTACTATTACAGGTCCTGGGCACATATAAGAACAGCATAGATATGGTATCAGTTTCATTCTTATGGAGAAATAAAGCATAAGGAACTAAAACAGTAATAATAATTTGATAGACAATGTTAGGGATAGGGCAGATTGCCAAAGTATGCGTACAGGAGAGGGCTACTTCAGGAGCTATTTATTTAACTGGAGAGCTGGGTAATTGGCCATGTAAAGGTTTTTGAAAGCTCATAACATGCAGATGAAACCTAGGGTGGGTGGACCTTGGTTGAGAGGACCAGACAGAAAGACAGTTGGACTGGAGAATAGGAACTAGAGGGTTAATGACTGAAGGATAGGTCAGAAAGTTAGCTGAGGTCCTTTTTATATGTGGATTGATAGATTATATTAAAGAGTTGAATTTTCTTTTTTTTCCTATCAATTAATATAAATAAATAATATAATATTTATTATTTCTTTCCTCTGATTGCTAGCTTTACACTTAGACTTTTTGTTTCCCTTTTTTTTTTTTTTTTTTTTTTTTTTTTTTTTTTTTTTTTTTTTTTTTTTTTTTTTTTTTTTTTTTTTTTTTTTTTTTTTTTTTTTTTTTTTTTTTTT